>CAUOFW020001892.1:0-22144 GCA_963454935.2 Ilex paraguariensis
TATGCAACTTTAGCTTCCTTGTTTCTCTTCAATTTCATAGTTTCTCTTCAATTTCATAGTTTCCTACATATTTGTTTTTTTTAGGTGATTTTGATTTGATTCAGGTTCACTTTAACTTTCCAGTGGACGTGACCCNTTTTTTTAGGTGATTTTGATTTGATTCAGGTTCACCTTAACTTTCCAGTGGACGTGACCCTTGAGGAGGTGCTGTTGTGAGTATCATTGTTTTTCTTCAATTTTATAGTTTCCTACATATTTGTTTTTTAGGTGATATTGATTTGAGTTAGCTTCACTTTAACTTTCCAATGAACGTGACCCTTGAGGAGGTGTTGTTGTGAGCATATCTGAGTTAAATTTTAGAGTTACATATGTTCATTAGTATCTTCACGTAGAGAGGCATAACTATTTTAAGACAGTAAATACAGACCTCCTAAATATCACATGCCAGCTCTTTCTAATATCCCAGATATTACTGGACACGAATTGACACGAAATAATCGAATTTGAGTTAATCATCTGTAGGTTCGGATGGTAANGAGCATATCTGAGTTAAATTTTAGAGTTACATATGTTCATTAGTATCTTCACGTACAGAGGCATAACTATTTTAAGACAGTAAATACACTCCTCCTAAATATCACATGTCAGCTCTTTCTAATATCCCAGATATTACTGGACGCGAATTGACACGAAATAATCGAATTTGAGTTAATCATCTGTAGGTTCGGATGGTAAAGGACCATCAAATAAATAATTGTTAGACTTGCCAAATAAATGGGTCGATAAGAAATTAGCTAAATATGATACAAATCTATTAAACACGACTCATTTACAACACAAAAGCTGATAAGACACACTTTCGACTAAAACTGTTTATAGTTTGCAAAATTGTGCATTAACAGGTTTCAGCCACACAGACATCACACCTTTCCATACTTATCTTACAATCTGCAACCATAATGCTGCAATCCCACTAAATGAATCCATAATTCGAGAAATTGAGCTGCTTTTTTTTTTTTTTTGGGTGTCTAGTCCTGAAAGTTTGCACAATACTTTAACCTTCAACATTAGCTTAGAAAATTGCATGCTAATTAATAACATCATCTTTCTTTCGGTTAACATTGAAAAATCATAGCATCTTGAGACTATCCTATGACTTTTAATTGTGGCGAAAAGAATGTTACACATTTGGTAGTTGGACTGATCTAATCAACTTTTCTCCCCCATACCTCTACAATGGATGAAGACGGCAAAGGCGAGAGCGAAGGTGAGGGCGAAAGCGAAGGCAAAGACCCCACCTCTATAACTTCATCCAGTACAACAAACACGAATGCGACGACCCTTGGATCTCAATCACTGACTCCAAGGTTCATCCCAATTTTATCAACTCTAAGCAAAAGAAAGAATTTCTTTGTATCAATAATAAAAGGAAAAAAAGGGAGTTGATTGTGGTGCTGTGGGTTACCGTGGTTGGGGTGCAATGGGTTTTGGAGATTGGTGGTGGTTCTAAAATATGGGAAATTACTCTGTTTGCCTCTCTATTCATCTAGTTTGAATTGAAATTGAATTTGACTGATTTTTTTTGGTGGTAACGATATTCAAATAATTATGACAAAAAACAATATTTACATGAAGTATTTATGATATTTAAAATTTTGAGTCTTCCTTAAGAATGGGACCTAAAACTCAAGTTTTTTCAACAAACACTGTTGGGCTGTTCCTGCGGAAACAGAATGAGGAAACACCACCGCCCCATGTAGACACAAACACCACCACCAAGCCTCCATAACTTACCGCCCCCTGCCATCCCTATATAAAAACACATCCAAATTATTTTTTGTAAAAAAAATAGTTGGAACTACTCATCAGCTCCTCTAATAGCTGTAAAACTCTTAGCCATGACATCTCTAGCAAAATAATCAAATGGGTCCGTTTTCATATCTCCCATCTGTTTAATTTATGGTCTAATAACATCTAAACAATCTCAGAAAATTAGGGAGTTATGCACAGAGAGAGAGAGAGAGAGAGAGTTTGCCAAAATAATATCTCTCAAACTATTCTATGATCCTTGTGAGCCTCTTTATGCATTGCCAATTAATTTTAAGTAAGATGCTTTAACACAACTCTATTATAGTGTTATACTTTTGATATACAACAATGAATCACTATTATAAATACAATATACTATCATTACAAGTGCAAAAGAAGATTTTAAAGAGAAAAACACAAAACTAACTTGTGATTCATTGTTAAGCCTAAGTATTTGACTTTATTATAATGCTACAGACATGGAAATCTAGTGATCAGCTTGAATTCATTCATTTGTGGACCGGCCAGAAATTTTCATGTTGTCACCAAAACTAACTTTGCATGGTATGTGCATGCTCTTGTATCTCCTTCGAAGCCTTGTTCACATGGCAATAGTCTGTAAGTGTTGCTCCAACAGCAAGCCTTATCACGTACACTCCCCAAACCACAGCATGTGTCATGTACACTCTCCCTGTCGCATTAATGGATTCCAAAAGCTTTCTGTTGAATTCATTTGCATCTTCTTCACCTAAAAGCTTTTGATTAGCATTTCCCATCATTAATGGTGAAATCCGAAAACAAACCATTGCAAAATTTCTAGGAACCACGACCTCGAACCTCTTATCCATGGCTATGAACCCTTCAAAATGTTTAGCCATTTTTACATGACCCCTTATGAAGTTTCTTAGGTTTGATACGCCATAGCTTCTGAGCACAAGCCATAGCTTCATTGCTCGGAAACGTCGGCTCAATGCTATTTGCCAGTCTTTGTAGTCCACCACTTGGTTTGAATCAGAAGCCTTGTTCTTCAAATACTCCGGATCAGTTGAGAGAGCTTTGATTAGGGCACTTGGTTCCTTTACCCAAAGACAACAACAATCCAAAGTGGTGAGGAACCATTTATGCGCATTGAGACTAAATGAGTTAGCACCCTCAATACCCTGAAGAAAATGGCGAAACTCTGGACAAATAAATGCACTTCCTGCATATGCAGCATCAATATGAACCAAAATATTATAATCTTTTGCTATATCACATAATGGCCCCAATGGATCAACTGCATTGGATGAAGTAGTCCCTATAGTGGCACAGAAAAACAATGGAATTAGCCCAAATTTGATATCTGATTGAATTGCTGACTTTAGTGAATTGGGAGATAACCCAAATGCAGTAGACTTTGTGGTCAAGAGAGATCGAAAATTCGAGGGGTTAATGCCTGCAATTTTAGCAGCTTTTTGGAGTGAAGATTGGGTTTGATCAGACCCATAAACAACAAGCTTCCCCATGTTTTCTCTCCCAATTTTGTCTAACATTTGGTCCCTGGCCGCGGTTAGTGTGCACAGGATGGCCTCACAAGTAGTCCCCTGTAGAACACCACCACCACCACCACCAGAGAAAAGAAATGAAATGGGAAGGTTAAGCATTTTTCCAAACCAGTCCATCACTATGCTCTCAGTTTATCAAATTTACATCCAATAGGATCCAATAAACATTAAATTCATCAAATCAACAACAAATTCAATTTGTTAACATTCAATTTATCAAATTAACATGCAAATTAATATTGATCTCATCCAATTAAGATTAAAATATATCAAATCAATATTCAAATTAATCAAATTAACATTCAATTCATCTAATTAATATTCAAATTCATTTAACTAACATTCCTTAAATTAACATCTAAAATCTTCTAATAAATATTAAATTCAATTCTTTTTGTAAGAATTGAACCCCTGACCGCCTGGTTGAGAGTATCAAGGTTGAAAATTTTGTCTAGTTTTATAAAATTGATAGTCAATTTAGTGTTATTTTGATAAAATTGATTTCTAAATTGATAAATTTAAATGTTAATTTAGTGTTGATTTAATGAATTGGATCTCAATTGGATGAATTGGCATGTTAAATTTATGGATTTTAATGTTAATTTAATAAACTTGAAGATTAATTTTGTGTTAATTTAATGAATTGAATCTCAATTAGATGAAATTGTGTTAAATTCACTGAATGTCATCCAATAAACGTTCAATTCATGAATCAAAGTATCATACAATTTCATCTAATTAATATTCAATTCATCAAATTGACATTAAATTAACATCTAAATTCATCTAATTGGTATTCAATTCATCAAATTAATTGACATTAAATTAACATCTAAATTCATCTAATTGGTATTCAATTCAACAAATTAATATCGAATTTTATTCAATTAACATTTAATTTATCAAAATAACACAAAAATAACATTTAATTCAACAAATTAACATTCAAATTCAACTGGTTAATATTAAATTTATCAAATTAACATCAAAATTAACCATTAGTTCATCCAATTAAAATTCAATTCATTAAATTAACATTCAATTCATCCAATTTATATTCAAATTCCTCTAATTAACAATCAACTCATCAAATTAACATCAAAAATCATGCAATACATATTCAAAACATCAAATTAACATTTAATTTCATCCAATTAACATTCAATTCATCAAATTAACACCAAATTAATATCTTAATTAATCCAATTAGCATTTTATTCATCCAATTAATATTCAATTTCATCCAATTAACATTCAATTTATCAAACAAAAAATAAAATAACATTCAAATTCTTCAAATTAATTTTCAATTGCATTCAGTTTTTTTTTTTTTTGAGTTATAGAGATAAATTTTTATTCAAATGGAACAGAGACAAAAAATGGGCCAAAATTACAAGTCTCATAACATGAATAGTAAAAGACAAATCACACTGGGTCTTTTAATATAGTAATAGAGATACCATGATTCCCAGCTTAGCTCTCACTTGTGATTCCTTAGAAAACTGATGGCACAGCCTCCACGGAGGAATATTTTGCCAATCAATATTAATATTCAATTTCATGCAAATCAATATTTATTTTATCAAACTAACACCTGACATTCAATTTCTCAAATTAATATTTAATTTCATTCAATTAACATTCAATTTATCAAATTAACATAAAATTAACAAAATTTTGATATAATTAATATTCAAACTCAACTAAGGAAGATCAAATTTATCAAATTAATATCAAAATTACTTTTCAATTTCACTCAATTAATATTCAATTCATTAAATTAACACAAATTAACATTCAATTTATCCAATTCTTATTCAAATTCATCCTATTAACATCAATATTAAATTTACCACAATTGTGGAAACCAAACTAAGTGGAATATGGTGAAATTATTATTTTTTATCTAAAAAATGTTTGCGATCTATCGCAATGTTGCAGTAGTTTTTCCCCAAAAGTGATAAAAAAAATTCAAGCAATTTAATGTTAATTTTATAAAAAAAATTTGAACGATCAATTTGGTGTTAATTCGATAAAATTGGATTTTAATAAATAAAATTTGGTGTTAATTTGATGAAATTGAATTTTGAATTAATGAAATCGAATGTTAATTTAGTGCTGATTTGATGAATTGAATCTCAATTGAATAAAATTGAATGTTAATCTCATGAATTTTTATGTTAATTTGATAAAGTTTGGTAAAATTGATGGTAATTTTGGTGTTAATTTGATGAAATTGTATTTTAAATTGATAAAATTGAATTTAATACAATGTTAATTTGACAAAATAAAATATTAATTAGATGAATTCGTCCTTTTGGTATTGCTAGTACTACTTAGAATATGATGAAATTATTATTATTATTTATCTCCAAAATGTTTGTGATCTATCTCAAGAGCTTGAGATTTATTGCAAGGTTACAGTAGTCTCCCACAAGAAAGAGCTTTGGATATGTTGACCTGAAAGATTGTGATCGATCATAGAGTGAAACAATATATCATTGTACTTCATAACAATTTTTTGTTCTAAGAAGAAAAATTGCAATCGATTCTATGTTTTTTTGCAATCGATCATAGTACTACATTTTTTGTGATCTATTCCAATAGATTAGGATCTATCGCTAAGGTTTATAATATACCTTAAAATGTTAAAAGAATGTTTAGAATCGATCCCAACTATTTGGGATCGATCACAAGTTATGGGTCAGGCCCAAGGGTCTAGCTCAAATTATAAGTCTGGTCCAAGTTCATAAGCCAATTTCAAGTGGTCCAGCAAATCATGTCTAAAGTGTTCCACGCCATATCAAGATCATCAAGGTCAAGGAGCTACGATAGTGGAGAGCATGCAGGGTCATCCAAGAGTCTTATCCTCTTTCTCTTGAAAAGAGTCAACACCCACGTCATCATTTGACTGAATCTCACGGAGAGTACTGCAACTGCCTCTCCTATTGAGAAAAGGACGCTGGCTCCAACAGACTAGCCACTTAAATACTAATATTTCACCCAAATCTATTATGGGGCGCCTATAAATTATTAGCTCCACCAACACTTGGGGGGCAGATAACACTTTGTTGAGCACGACTCTCTCCTCTCCCTTTCAGCTTGTAACTCTCTGCTCTCCTACATATTTGAGTTAATAAATTATTCGGCGACTCTAGCCATTTAAAAGTGGGTGTAGGTCATCTTGACCGTAACTACTATAATTCTTGTCTTCTCTCTCTACTTATTTTACTCCATTTATATTGCTTACTTCACAAGTGGTGTGTAAACCAATTTGTGCATCATCAACAAGTACTCTTAATTTAATGGGTAAATTTACTAGGACATAGGTCAAGTTTACTTTTATTTTGGTTAATATTATGATATTCATGAATAATAAGATTTTTATCACCATATTGATTACCTTTAATAGAATTTTAATTAGCACGAATTTTAATCGATTGAATGAAAGTAAACATTAAATTCATGAATTTTAATGTTTATTTAGTAAAATTGGAGGTCGATTTAAATTGAAAAAATTGAATGTTTATTTGTTGTTAAATTTTAACTCTTATTTTGAATTGATGAAATTTTGAATTTATGAAATTAAATTTTATGAATGTTTGCAATTTATCACAAAGTTACTATAGCCTCCACCAAATGTGATTTCTTCATGCAAATTTGCTAATGTACGACTAATCTTATTGAAAAAGGATAAGTTTGGAATGGATGACAAGTTCACATGAGTGAGTTTTATTGAAACCTAGAGATTGGTGACTGATCACAAATATTTTGGATAATATTAACACCATATTGTTTAAATTTAATATTTTTAAGTATAATATTGTCATTGTTGGGGTAAGATTTACCAAAATCGTGGGCAATTTATTACAATTAAGAGTAGATTTATCACATGAGAGGATCAATTTATAATAATTAAGGGCATATTTATCACCTGTGAGGATAAATTTGTAGCAATTGTGGATAAATTTATTAAAATTAAGGGTATATTTACCACATTTGAGGGTTGGTTTACCACAATTAAGGACAAATTTACCATTGTTGTGGGTAGGCGTACTAGATTTTTGGACATATTAACAATTTTAGAGGACAATTTACAATTGCTTTGGTAATATTTACGATATAAGTGGGTAAGTTTATGATGATAAAGGGTAAATTTATTACTGTTTAGGGTTAATTTAGAATGATTGTGGATAAATTTACTAATACATAGGGCAAGTTTACTTTTATTTTGGTTAATATTGCAATTGATCCTATGTTTTTGAGATTGATCATAGTACTACATTTTTTTTATTCAAGTTAATGAAAATTGATTTATTATATATTAAAATTTGAGTCGATTAAATTTTATAATTTTTTATGTACCAAAATGTATGCCGATTAAAATTCAATGTGAATTGATTAAAATTTGATGAGAGCCGATTAAAACTCAAATTGAATTTTAATCGACTCAAATTTTAATAAGTATAACAAATATAAATTTAAATTGAATCAAATTTAAATACATAAAAAAAATAAATTTTAATTATCTCGAATCGAATTTTAATTTGCACGAATTTTAATAAATAAAAAAATATAAATTTCAATCGACTCGAATCGAATTTTAACATTTAGTTTCATCCAATTAGTATTCAATATTATCGAATTTCAATGTTAATTTGAAAAAAATGATAGTCATTAAATTCATGAATTTTAATGTTTACTTAATAAATAGGCGGTCAATTTTGTGTTAATTTTATGAAATCAAAGTTTAATAAATAAAATTAATGCTGATTTTTTATTAATTTGGTGAAAGTGAATTTTGCGATTTATCCCAATTATTTATTTTTTTTGGAATATATCAAAATTATTATTATTTTTTGAAATATATCAAATTTATTATTTATAATATATCAAAATTATTTTTTTTTCTCCAAAATGTTTGCGATCTATCCAAGAGCTTGGAATCTATCGCAAGGTTGGAATGGTCTTCCCCCAAAACTTATTGAAAAACTGTAAGTTTGAGATCAATCACAAAATGTCTATGATCGATCACAAAACCACTAGAGTGAGATTTAACAAAATTATGGACAATTTACCATAAGTAAGGGCAGATTTATCAAATTTGAGGGTCAATTTATGACAATTGTAAATAAATTTACGAGTTTATAGGTTAATTTACGACTATTCTGATTAATATTATGAATTTTTTGGTTATTATTATGACAATTTTGAGTGACATTACGAGGATTAAAGATAAATTTTCGACAAAAAGAGATTAAATTAAAATCATGATGGATACATTTACCACAATTGTGGAAACGTTGCGACATCAAATGAAAATTTTATTATAGTTCAGGGTGAAATACAACGATTGTGGATAATATTAATAATATATAAAACAATTTTACCATTAATGTGGCAAAATTATTATTATTTTTTGTCTAATAAATTGTTAGTGATTTATCACAAGAGTTTGGGATTTATCGAAATGTTATAGTAGTTCCCTCCCCCCCCCTCCAAAAAAAAATGGTAATTTTGTCCACTACTATGGTAATTTTATCCATTACTATTGTAAATTTCCTACTCATATTTTAAATTTTTCATTGATGTTACAATTTTTTCTGTTACTGTGATAATTTTGCTATAATAAATTTTTCACTAATGTTGTAATTTTGTCTACTACTGTAGTAATTGTTTCCACAATTATTATAAACTTAGGAAAATTGTGGATAAAGTTATTAGTACATAGACCAATTTTATTTTTATTTTGGTTATTATTATGATAATCGTAGATAATAATACTTAAAGATAAATATACAACATCGATGGAATACCCTAGTGTTGTATTTACGACAAATGTGGTTAAAGGTGTCACTCATACTTTTACCACCATAGTGGTTACAGTTTACTCATGACTTTAGTAATTTTGTTTATTACTGTTATAAATTTTTCACTGATGGAGAAATTTTGGCCATTAACTGTGATAATTTCGGTCATACTTTTACCACCATAGTGGTTAAAGTTTACCCAGAACTTTAGTAATTTTGTCTATTACTGTTATAAATTGTTTACTGATGTAGTAATTTTACCCACTACTATGGTAATTTTATTCACTATTGTTGTAATTTTTTATATTATTGTTGTAAATTTCTTATTAATGTCGTAAATTTTTCACTGATATTGTAATTTTTTCCACTATTGTGATAATTTTGTCTACTAATGTCGTAAATTTTTCATTAATATTATAATTTTGACCACTATTATGGTAATTTTGTCCACAATTGTTGTAAAATTTTTCACTAATATTATAATTTTGTCCTCAATTAGTATGTAAAAATTTTAAAAAGCAACCGGTGACTTCAGTTGCCTTTGCTTTGCTTTTACATGTAGTCGTTGTTGTTGTCTTTTGTAGCCAAAATATAGCCTTTTGCAGATAAAAAACTTTTCGATATGGTACCAAAAAAGGTGGGTGGATGTATTGTAGACAAATCGACTCACTTTTTGTCCACAATACATCCACTCACCTTTTTGGTACCATATCGAAAAGTTTTTGCCTGTAAAAGTTGTATTTTGGCTGCACGTTTAAAAGCAAAGCAAAGGCAACTGACTATTATGGTAATTTTGTTCACAACGATTTACCTACAATACATCCACCCACCTTTGTGGTACCATACCAAAAAGTTTTTGCCTGCAAAAGGTTGTATTTTGGCTGCAGAAGACAACAACAACGACCACATGTAAAAGCAAAGCAAAGGCAATTGACTATTATGATAATATTGTCCACTATTATTATAAATTTTTTCATTATTATTATATTTTTGTACTCAATTAGTAAGTACAAATTTAAAAAGCAACCAATGACTTCAATTGCCTTTGCTTTGGTTTTACATGTGAAAAAGGTGGGTGGATGTATTGTAGACAAATCAAATCCAGCCACTTTTTTGGTACCATATTGAAAAATTTTTGCCTGTAAAAAGCTAAATTTTGGTTGCAGAAGCCAAAAACAACGACCACGTGTGAAAGCAAAGCTAAGACAACTGAGTATTACGGTAATTATATCCACAATTGTTTAAAATTTTTCTATATACTATTATAATTTTGTCCTCAATTAGTATATTACGGTAATTTTATCAACAATTGTTTTAAAATTTTCTATTACTATTATAATTTTGTCCTCAATTAGTATTTACATTTTTAAAAAGTAGCCGGTGACTTTAGTTGCCTTTGCTTTGCTTTTACACATGATCGTTGTCGTCGTCGTCTTCTGCCGCGAAAATATAATATTTTGCAAGTAAATTTTTTTTGATATAATAAAAAAAAGCGGGTGGATGCATCGTAGACAAATGCCAATTTATGTGTCCTGCACACCTGTGGTGACGCGAGGACAAGTCTCCTGAATCAATTTCTTCCGATCTTGTCATGTATATTTCATGAGAAAATATTCCAAGCTGGCACCATTATGTGTATTTCATGCATGCGCACTGCTCATTGACAGCAACATCTCAGATCAGAGTACGATTCAAAACTCATGTTTATAACGTGGGAAAAATATTTAGGAATGTCAATTCATGTTATATTATAGTGTATTTTTTGGATTATGTTATTAATTTTTTTTATCGTGTTTGTGTAAGTATTCTTGTTAATAAAAAAAATAATTAATTTTAAAACAATTCATATGATATTCTATAAAAAAAATTTAAAAATTATAAAATATCTATTTTTTTACTTACAATATCTGTTAACCATGCTATTTTTTTCTAACTTTTTCTCACACCCATTTATTTTCCGTTTTAATCAATTATTTTATTTTCAATTTCGTGTCGTGTGCGTGTGTGGTAAGTAAAATTGACAGCCCTACAACCGAATGTTTGCAATACAATTATTTTATTCCTTGAAAATAATGGCCTCATTGTGCCTTTATATTCAACTTCAGTGTTGTAGGCATGGAGAGTAACAATTTTTTAACATGTATTTTCTAATATCATTATTAGTTGAGATTGATGTGGGTATTAGGCTGTAGCCGTTGTTTTTCATCGTTGATCATTGGTCTTTCAATTACAGGATTTTTTATACGGTACATATGTGTATTTATATGTTCTCTCTTTACTCTATCATTGTCTTTGGCATAGAAAATATTTCTTTTTCATTATTCCTAAAAGTTTCATGGATCTATTTGACTGNATTGATCATAGGTCTTTCAATTACAGGACTTTTTATACGGTACATATGTGTATTTATATGTTCTCTCTTTACTCTATCATTGTCTTTGGCATAGAAAATATTTCTTTTTCATTATTCCTAAAAGTTTCATGGATCTATTTGACTGAATTTTGTGGAATTTAGTACGAGTTTGATATCGTTCTCAATTTTAGAGAGTGTGAATTATGTTTTCTCGTACAAGCGTTTTTTGCGGTTTGATTTGTTATTTGTTTTGGCAATCCCACTTTCAGATGCATGTATTTGTTTTGCTTTGTTCCATNATTCTCAATTTTTGAGAGTGAATTATGTTTTCTCCTACAAGCGTTTTTTGCGGTTTGATTCGTTATTTGTTTTGGCAATCCCACTTTCAGATGCATGTATTTGTTTTGCTTTGTTCCATCACTATCTATTGCACCTAGAATTGTTTCTAAACCACTTAAGGGATTAACATGGTTAGTGTTCATGAATAAATAAATATAACTGTGACATTGTATGATATGGTGCTAATGTATGAGCCGTTATGGTCAATAAGCAATTAAAATTACATTTTTTAGTATAAATATAAATGTTCTTTCACAACATGAAAAATTGTCGTAATATGAATTTGATTCATAGTAATAATAGCCACATGTGTATACTTCCTATGAAGGTGAATTATTTAACTTCACCCTTGGCATCTTCTAGAATTCTTAAAGTAATTTAAGTTGATAATGTACAAAAGTGAATTTATGCACTACCTGTTTAATAATTAATATGGGTATTAAATGCAATAAATATAAAGATGAGATCAACACAAATATAGAGTGGTTCGGTCTGGATGATCTACTCTACTTTAAAGGAGGCGACGGTGGCCGATGAACTTTATTGATAAAGTAATAGGTGGGAGAGAGAGAGAGCAAAAGTATTCTCAAGGTGAGATGTGTCAGAGATAGCTATGAGAGAGATGTCTCTCCCTCATGTGTAGACGATTTACAATTTATAGGCATAGAGCCTAGCTGAGGAGGTGACGTGAAGGTCACGTTACTAGTTTTTTGGGGATGATAGTTACAATTAAAGATAGGTGTTATCTTCGAGTAATGGTTATACCAATGTTTACTCCCCCGCGTGTATTGATCTTCTTGGATTCTTGATCTTTGGACTGGACTGAAGGCATGAGCTAAGCCTGGTATGCCTTTTGATGGTTTGAATTTAACCCATGCTATGGGTTTAGATTTGATCTAAATCTGAGCTCGTCATAAACAATACTTAATTTATACTTTTCTCTGTCTTCATATTCTTGTTTTTTCTTTTAATTATAACGGTAATATCTCCATCTCGGCTGCCCTTGGATAACATTAACTATAGCAATTAGTGGCATTTTCTAATGTCTTCATTCCCGTTTTAAAAACTTCTTGACTTTACAAATTCCTGGAGTTAAAGTTCAGTGAATATATCAACTATCAATTGGAAGGCTTCAACAAACAACCCACAGTGATGTTGCAAGTCCCGTAATTGCCCATTGAAGTGAGGATGTATATTTATTGAGCAACCTACACGAACTTAAAAAATAGACTTGATAATTACAACTATTAATTTTTTTATAGCTCATAACATTTATTGTGACTTACTACCTGTTCAATAATTATAATTATCAAGTTTATTTTTTAAGTTTATATAACATTACTTATATTTATTAGAATATTACATGTTCTACATGGTTCACCCAACTTATTATATTGTCATGTAAATTTCATTGACACTTTGCTCATGTTTATTACCATTATTGAATAATTCTTATTTTTTATGCCGGGCTGATGGTACAAATCAAGTCTATTAAATTTATTTAATTATTTTGGTTAGTATTTTTTTTGTGTTTTTTTTAGTACAATTTAGATTCAGATTGATTAATTCTTAATGTTTACCAAAATTCTAGATTTTGAAAAAATGATCCACTACTACTTCATATATAGTATTTTATTCTTACAATGATTTATGTGCGGAACACATGTGCACCAACTAGCTAGTGGTTGTAAGTGTGGACAAATTAAGCTTCTGTTTTTACCTTTATGCAATGTTAGCTTCATTTTTTCTCTTCAATTCCATACTTTCCTACATATTAGTTTTTTGGGTAGTTCGATTTGAGTCAGGTTCACCCTAACCTTCTAGTAGACGTGACCCCTGAGGAGGTATTGTTATGAACATATTTGAGTTGGATCTTAGAGCTACATATTTATGTTAGTACCTTCACATGGAAATGTATAACTGATTTAAAATGGTGAATANCCTGAGGAGGTATTGTTATGAACATATTTGAGTTGGATCTTAGAGCTGCATATTTATGTTAGTACCTTCACATGGAAATGTATAACTGATTTAAAATGGTGAATACACGTCTACTAAATATCACATGCGAGCTCTTTCTAATATTCTAGATATCACAAGAAGCGAATTGACACGAAATAATCGAATTTGAGTTGAACATTTGTAGGTTCGTATGGTAAAGGACCATCAAATAAATAATTGTTAAACCTGTCAAATAAATGGGTCGGTACAAAACTAGCTAAATACGATACGAATCTATTAAACACGATTTATATATAACACAAAACTTGATACGACACACTTCCGACTAAAATTGTTTATAGTTTACAAAATTATGCATTAACAGGTTTCAGCTACACAACATTTCCGTGCTTATCTTACAATCTGCAACCATAATGCTGTAATCCCACTAAATGAATCCATAATTCAAGAAATTGAGCTGTTTTTTTTCTGGCCCCGCGGGGGGGGGGTGGAGGGTGGGTAGTCCTGAAGGTTTGCACAATACTTTAACCTTAAGCAGAAAATTGCATGCTAATTAATAACATCATCTTTCTCTGGGTTAACATTGAAAAATCATAGCTGATAATGAATAAAAGTAGATTTATGCACAATTAAATNGGAGGGTAGGTAGTCCTGAAGGTTTGCACAATACTTTAACCTTAAGCAGAAAATTGCATGCTAATTAATAACATCATCTTTCTCTGGGTTAACATTGAAAAATCATAGCTGATAATGAATAAAAGTAGATTTATGCACAATTAAATCAGTTGAGTGTATGATACAAGACAATCAATAATAAGAGACAAATAGTCAAACTATCCCTTGACCAAGTTTCATCTTTTGGCTTGCTAGCAGATGAAAATTGCCCCCCAAGATGCCCGGCAGACCCACCCCAGCCTACCACCAGATCCCCCACCACAACTAGATCTACGGCTAATACTCATCNCAGATGAAAATTGCCCCCCAAGATGCCCGGCAGACCCACCCCAGCCTACCACCAGATCCCCCACCACAACTAGATCTACGGCTAATACTCATCCACACGACCACCAAGCTCTTAACTTTCACTTCCACCAACTATACCACTACAATCACCCAACCTGCCACCATCACCACCAGATTGCCCTCCATCCTCACCTCTCTCTATTTTGTTTCTTTGCTCATCTCCTTTCTGCTTCCCTCATCTGGGTTCTTTGAAATGGTGGTTTCCAAATCTGCACCTGACCAAGACTTTGCAATTACAAATCTGGAGGTTGTTATTGGTAATCAGAAGAACAATATCCTTCATGAAAACAATTCACAACTACTGAGCAACGTCATAGCAATTGCGCCCAATGCTGTGAGTCAGGCACCGAGTTCATCACACGTTGTTCAAGGTGAAAATTCAAAAATTGAAAACCAGAACATGCCTGCTAGTCAAAGACAAGACACATCAGCTTTAGCTCTTTCCAATACTACTGATAAGACGACTGCTTTTCCCAGAAATAATGGGATGGGCAAACCCAGTTTGGATCCTAACAGACCCAACTCATGGTCACAAGTGGTTTAGAACCCAAATGGAACCAATTCCATTCCAATGGAGCAGGAACACCCCCCCATGAAACTAAAGTACTTTAAACCCAAGTTGAATGAAAATAGAATTCTAGTTTCTCCCCCTGGAGTGGTTGCTTGCAAAGGCTATTGTAATTGGGGAAATACACTAGTGGGATACTTTGTGGAGAAAAAACTTCCATACTTAGTTGTTAATGGTATTGCCCATAAGCTTTGGGACAAACTTGGTTTAACAGAGGTTTTGGCAAATAACAAGGGATTCTTNCCAAAGAAAAAAGTACTTTAAACCCAAGTTAAATGAAATTAGAGTCCTTGTTTCTACCCCTGGAGAGGTTGCTTGCAAAGGCTATTGTAATTGGGGAAATACACTAGTGGGATACCTTGTGGAGAAAAAACTTTCATCCTCGGTTGTTAATGGTATTGCCCACAAGCTTTGGGACAAACTTGGTTTAACAGAGGTTTTGGCAAATAACAAGGGATTCTTCTTCTTCAAGTTTTCTTTTGAGCAGGAATGTGCTAGAGTGCTTGGCATGGCCCCATGGATTCTTATGAGAAGACCACTTATTCTCCAGAAATGGCAGCCAAATATGGAGCTCACACAGGTCTCTCAAACTAAGATTCCTGTGTGGGTTCATCTACACAATATACCATTGGAATATTGGAATGATGAAGGCCTAAGCTATGTTGCTAGTGCAGTGGGCAAACCATTGTATGTTGATAAACTAACGGAGCAATGCAGAAGACTCAGTTACGCAAGGATTTGTATTGAAACAGATGCAAGCCATGATCTTATTGATTCTTTTGATCTTTGCCTGGGTGATTCAAAGATCATGGAAATTAAAGTTGAATATCCTTGGAAGCCAAAGGTATGCCATGCTTGCAAGTCTTTGGACACTCTATAACATCTTGTTCCAAAGCATCTTCCCAGCAGAGAGCACCCTCCCAGCAGGCTGCACCTCCCCAACAGGCAACCCCTAAGGAGACTTGACAAACTATTAAAAGCCACAAGGCAGCAAAAGAGGGGAATTGGAAAGGGAAAGAAGTGGTCTCATTCCATCAAGTGGTTGATCAAAATCCTATAAATCCTCATGCAGCAAGCAATCTGCTATCTAGTAGTAGCCAGTCCATACCCACTAGTGATACTCATGTTAATGATACTAACTCTGTTGAAGCTACCCCAGTTGATACTCAGATCTTGCAAACCAAACAACAAGTCTCCTGCCCTGAAGTTGGCAAAGAAGTCCCTGAAGTCATGCCAGTTGAATCCCCCAACAGATTTGCTGAACTGAATAAGGAAGAAGACAGTCATCCAAATAACTGCAGCCCTTCCACAAGTCAAGAGGAGCAGGTATCGACTTCATTCTCTGATAAGGTCTAGTAGCACTAAGCTAGTTGGGTTTCTAACCCAAAATCTCCCCAATCCTAATGATCAATATAAGATGTTGGAACACTAGGGGTCTCAATTACCCTATTAAACAAGGAGAGGTAAGGAAGCTAATTTTTGAAAATCATCTTGACTTGGTGGCCATTGTTGAAACTAAAGTCAGGTATATTAATAAAGATGAATCCATGAGGTTCACCTTTAGAGATTGGGAATATATGCATAACTATAATAGTCACCATTTTGGAAGAATATGGGTTGGATGGAACCCATTGGTCCTTAGAGTCCAGAAATTGGAGGAAACTGGGCAAATTATCCATTGTTTTGTCACACACATTGACAGTAACACCACTTTTGTTATATCTTTTATTCATGCATTTAATAATGAGAGAGATAGAAGGTCTCTATGGAGGAACATTACTTATCAAGCCCAAACATTTGTGAATAAGCCATGGGCTTTATTGGGTGAATTTAATGCAATCAGAAACCTTCAGGAGACCTTGGGGGGTACTGAGAACTGGAATCAGTCTATGTATGATTTTGACAATTGTATTCAAGGTGCAGATCTAAGTGACCTTAGATTCACTGGTCATCTTTACACTTGGTCAAATAATAGGAATCCTGGGCAGTGTGTGGTAAGGAAACTTGACAGAATCTTGACTAATGATGTTTGGAATCAACTCTTCCCAGAAGCTATGGCTGAATTTCTCCCACCGGGTCTATTAGATCATGGTCCAGACATTCTCAAAATGGGTGTGTTAAGGAAAATTAGGAAATGCCCATTCAAATTTTATAACCTCCACACTCACAGAGATGACTTCCAGCAAATTGTCTCTAACATATGGACCAAACCAGTTGTGGGAACTTCAATTCCAAGTCTTCACCAAGCTGAAAATGCTTAAACAGGCTTTCAAGGATCTAACCAAACCCCAAAGTGAGAATGTTACCATAAGGGTCCAAGCCTCTAAGATGGAGCCTGACAAATGTCAAAGGCTTTTAGGCTCTTTTCCTATGGATGCAGCCTTGAGATTTCTTGGGAGACAACTCCTTCAGGATTATATTATTGTAGCAAAAAATGAGGAATCCTTTCTAAGGCAAAAATCAAGAGTTCAGTGGCTTAAAGATGGAGATCAGAATTCAACTTTTTTCTTCAAAACTATCAATTCTAGAAGAAATAGAGATAAAACTCTATTTATCACTAGAGTTGATGGGACTACATCCAATGAGCCCGAGGAGATCCGACAAATTGTTATCCACCATTACCAATCCATTCTTGGCAATAGTTCTTCATGTGCACAATACAGGTATAGGGAGCTTCATAACCTTCCATGGAGACAACTTTCAGATGACCAAGTTTTGCATCTTTCTATTCCTGTCACAGAGGATGAGATCAAGAGGGCAGCTTTCTCTATTCACCCAAACAAAGCCCTAGGTCCTGATGGGTTTAATGGACATTTTTATAGAGCTGTTTGGCCTACTATTGGTGAAGATATTTGTGCAGCAATCTTGGAATTCTTCACTAGAGGTCAATTGTTGAAAGACTTCAATAATACCATCATTTCGTTAGTTCCTAAAGTCCCTAACCCTTCTAAGATTGAGACTTTAGACCAATTTCATGTTGCAACACTCTTTATAAAATCATCTCCGAGGTTAAAGCTTCTAGAATTAAGGAGGTGCTCTCTGATATTGTTTCCCATAATCAATTAGCTTTTGTTCCTGGAAGAAGGATAGGGAATAACATTCTCCTTGCACAAGAACTTATGAGGAATTATCACAAGGATATGGGATCACCCAGATGTGCAATAAAGGTTGATCTAATGAAGGCTTTTGACATGGTTGACTGGGATTTTGTGATCTTTACTCTCAGGAGATTAAACGTTCCATCTAATATGATTTCTTGGATCCAAGCTTGCATCACAACACCAAGATTTAGTATCAACCTTAATGGGGAGTAAGTTGGTTTTTTTCCTAGCAAGAGGGGTATTAGACATGGCGATCCTCTTTCCCCCTATCTTTTCGTCCTTATCATCGAAGCTTTTACTCACATTCTTAAAGCTGAAATTGCTGCTTCAGATTCTTTCAAGTACCACTGGAGATGTAAGGGACAAAAGTTGGTTCATTTGTGCTTTGCAGATTACCTTTTCCTCTTCTGTCATGGCTCTTTTCCCTCAGTTGTTGTGCCTAAAAAAGCTCTAGATAAGTTCCAATCCCTATCTGGTTTGAGTGCAAATGCAGTTCAGAGCCAAATCTTTATTTCTGGGATCCCTGAGACACAAAGGGACCAAATTATCTCTTGCCTTGGATTTCAATTGGGGCAGCTTCCTGTCAAGTACTTGGGTATCCCACTCATTTCAACCAAGTTGAGGCCAAGAGATTGTGCAATTCTAGAGGACAAAACTAAAGCTAGAATAAAAAGTTGGACTAACAGATTTCTCTCTTATGTAGGNCCCACTCATTTCAACCAAGTTGAGGCCAAGAGATTGTGCAATTCTAGTGGACAAAACTAAAGCTAGAATAAAAAGTTGGACTAACAGATTTCTCTCTTATGTAGGTAGGCTTAAACTTGTGAAATCTGTTCTGTGCAATATGCACAGCTACTGGTTAAGCCATTTGATCCTTCCCAAGAGTGTTTTGNGGTAGGCTTAAACTTGTGAAATCTGTTCTGTGCAATATGCACAGCTACTGGTTAAGCCATTTGATCCTTCCCAAGAGTGTTTTGAAAAGAGTTGAGCAATTACTAAGATCTTTCCTATGGTCTGGCAACGAGCAAAAGCAAGGAGCCTCTAAGGTGGCTTGGGAGACTGTCATTAAATCAAAAGAAGAAGGTGGTCTTGGGCTTAAAGATCTTCATAGCTGGAACAAAGCTCTAATGTTGAGGTACATCTGGTACATTATCTATCACAAGGAAAATCTTTAGGCTAACTGGATCAAAGTGAACTATCTCAAGATGAAATCTTTTTGGGAAGTTAGACCACCTCAGATTTTTTCATGGAATTGGAGGAAACTCTTGAAACTCAGGCACACTGCTAGGCCATTGATTCTTCATACTATTGGAGATGGTAAATCAACACACTTGTGTGGCATGATAATTGGCACCCGCATGGGCCTCTTCTTCTTAAATGGTCGGAGAGAATCATTGAACTCGCAAATCTGCCATCTACCGCAAAGGTAGAAACCATTGTTAATGGTACTTGTTGGGCATGGTCTTCTTCAGGTACCCTTGAGCTACTGCAAATTCTTAGTTCTATGCCGTCCTATAATCCCAACTCTTTGCATGCTGATAGAATTAAATGGCTCCACCCAACTCTCTGCATGCTGATAGAATTAAATGGCTCCCTGATCCTAGTGGTCATTATGATTGCTCTGAACTGCCATAAATTCTGTCACAAGGCAGAACTTATAGCAATTCAGGTGTTTGGCCCCTTCTTTTGTTTTTTGGTCTGTTTGATAAACAGATAGGTTCTTTACATGCATATGTAATTTTGCAAAGATGAATATATTTTACTTTTCAAAAAAAAAAAAACAAACGTTCTATAACATAAAACAAATTTTGTTTAAAGGTTGTCTTTTACAATTTACATTTCACCTTAAGAAAGGTACATCAATCACACAATACACTAGTTGTATGTCCCCTTAATTTCAATATAAAAGTGATATCTTCTTCAGTCTCCCCCTCCTTGTGAATAATTGAACCGAAATACCCCACAAGATAACGAACAACATAGTTGCTATATAATGTTTTTTATAACTATTAAGTGTCGTTGGTTGATTTGAATCTAGAAGCAACTCCTTAGTAGCTGTATTTTTTTGCCATTAAACTGAAATATAATGATATAATTTTTTATCCAATCAGGAACAGATGTTTGTCATTGTAACACGTGAAATTAATAACCATTGTTGAAGGTGAAATATAAAAAATATGATAGTTGAGAAAGAAATATCTGATAGGGAACATAGTTTATGGGATTAAAGTATAATTTTCTTACTTTACAATTAAGTAATTTCATGGTGATTTAATATACAAAAATTTATATTTTGAAACCCTTAACTATAATATTATTTGCACGGTGTTTACTCAAGATTCTCAAGCTTTGAATGGAAAATATTCACATTTGTAATAAAATAAACATTTTAAGTGTCAATTATTAGGAGAATGTGAAAACAATAACCTAGTTATAGGTGCAAATGTAAACAAAACCGAGAGTGGAGGGAATTATATAGAGGTAGGGACATAATTGAGACTATGAAAGTATTATTTTTCCTTTTAGATATTCCTTTGTAATTATTGTCACATTATCACGAAATACTGCATGCATGAACTTTACTTCATTCCAAATTTTTGGTATATTAGTATATATTTTTTGGTATATTAATATATTTATTTAATTTTATTACTTGTGTTATTTAATAGAAAAATAAATATTCAACTCAATGGATACTCATTTGTAAGACCATTTACAATGCAAACCTAAACCCTTACCCAAGTTTGAATAAAAAAAAGGATAAAAATCTTGATTTGGTGTAAACCTATCGAATAGAAAAACTCATTTAAAGAAAGAGAAACCAAATTTAAATGAGGGTAAAATATGACCATTGAATCTTTAAAAGAGTGTGAAATCTCTCCATGAATTGGATGGATAGGGAGGATTTATAGGTGGGTCTGAACTGAAGATACGATAAACTGGGGGCAAAAATTCTGAAGCACTTTAACTGCTACAACTGCTGTTGAGTTCTGTTGAATTTTGTAATCATTCAGAGGTAGAAAAGATATTGTTGCCATTATTTTATATCCTCCTACATGTTTCGTGCTCCATCACACAAATGCTCCATAATATAGGTGCTGATATTGTCCTGAAAGACCTTAATTTGAGTAGAAAGTAGAAGATAGGGCTGGAGTAAGTGACCACCCATTGGATCCTGATTTACAAATATGCAGACCTTTGATTAAGAGAGCATGCAGTAGCAATACAGACCTTTGGAAGTTGATGAGGAGGTTTATTGAACATTGAGGTAGAATAGATCATCATTACTTTACCTGTGACTTGAAAGAGTGAAAAGTGAGCGAATAACATTAGCAAGTGGGTCCTCTATAAGCTACACACCAATGTGAAAGGGTCCAAACACAATATTTCTTGGTTCCCATTTAATGGATTAGGTGTACGGAAGTCATTTATGTTTTTTATTTTGGTCCTTTAGTTGGACTGTGTGTCTTTTAGTCCCCTATTGTTATTTGTATTACTTGCAGGTGTTTGGGATTAAAGCCAAATGTTTTCTATTGGGGATATAAAAATATGTTTCTTGCCATACCAACTGCCAGTTATCTTTCTTTTACGGTGCACAACTGTTTTTATGGGTTTCTCCATTGACTTTTTTTTTT
>CAUOFW020001892.1:22861-54125 GCA_963454935.2 Ilex paraguariensis
GAATATGAGCTCTCAATCTCAGTGTGTGGGCCTTTATTATTCAGATGAAGCCCAGTGTCAAAGAGTAAGGTTGGGCTTGGAAATTTTGTTGTCTTAACCCAATTAAGGTTTTTGATGGGCTTCGTAGGATGGACCCTTTTAGAATTAAAAATGTGATGCCCTCTCATGGATTGGATGTGGCCCATCTAAATAATGGCCCACATTTCTAGTAAGCCTTAGACAATTCTTTCTAGGGCTATTCTTCGTGTTTGATTTGGAACCAAAGGTAAAAGGTGCGATGACGACGTTGAAGTATGCATAAGGTCTTCTAGTGATTGCTCCAATTCGAAAGCAAGTCATGGGTTGGGGGTCGACGTTGATTGAAAATGGATTTTAATGTTAATGATGGGAGTAATGAGCATGCAATTTTTAGAGAAGAGTTTGAGGATGAGAATACTATGATGAAAACGGATGAACAAAGGTGAATGGTGTTGGAGGTGGAGGATGGTCTTTGTGCTGTGCAAGGTGATGATATTGAGGTTGAAGAAAGTGACAAGGGATTGGGGAGGGTTTTCTAGAGAGAATGATGTCCATATCTAGGAGAGGGATGATGAAGGTGATGAGAGTAGCTCTTAGGTCCTGGTTTCTCTAGTGACTTTGAATCTATGAGGAAGGAGAGAGTTAACCTTGAGCAAATTGGCTTCAAGGATTTTCTTGGATGCCCCAAATTTTGGTCCATTAGTTGTTTTATTTGTTGGTTGCTGTAATTTGAACTTGGATGGGTAATGGGATATCCGCTGTTGATTGTGTTATGGGGAATTTAGAAGCTCTAACAACTAAGGCTATTTGTGAAATGTAGAAGCGGGGTGATAGTCTAGGGTTGGGAAGGAATAATAGAGATGTCAATGATTATTTTGTGTTAGATGATGAAAAATGGGCAATATTGAAGAATTTTTTGGAAAAAATGGATGTCATTAGTTCCGGTAAAAAAGATATTTAGAAATAAAGGAGAAGAAAGGAGTGTAAGGAAGAATAAGAAATAGAGAATTGAAGAATTTATATTTTGGGATCAATTATGAGGATGGAATCCTAGGAGAGGTATGGGGGGAGGGAGCTTTAGTTTGTTGTGAAGATTGTTAGTTGAAATGAAAGAGGATTATGATCGTGGAAGAAGATAAGTGAAATTAAAGTTTTTTTATCAGAGTTGGGCATGATATTTTTATTTTGCAAGAAACTAAATTAGAAGTGATAGATATAAGGCTTATTAAGAGCATTTGCGGGTTGAGGTTTCAGGAATAAGGTGTTTTTACTGTCTTAGGGGTGGTCGGGTGAGATTGTCATTATTTGGGAGGAAAGGTTAGTTAATGTAGAAGATTCAATTGAGGGAGAATATATCAATGTTGTCTAGATTGCGGATCAATTTGGTATGTGGAACGCGTATGTGGTGTTACATTGGTATGTAACATAGTCAAACAAAACAGAAACTAAAGGCCAAAAGTGTCCGGCCTAAATACTTTAAAGCAGACTAGATATCTACTGGCCGACAATTATAATTTAAATTGTGATTTTAAATATACAATTTGTTGTCGTGGTTTATTTTTTCTTAATAATTGTGTATACTTGTATAATAATGTAAAAAAAACTTTTAATAGTGAGAGCGACCCCAATAAGACTACTAAAACGAACCATGATCCCAAATGTCATACCAACTAAGCCTATTCCTACAACACCACATACCAATGTCATACCAAATGAAAAATGTTTCCTTTTTATATTCTAGCGTCTTTTTTTTCCTTTGATTTGGTTTTTTCTTTGGCCCATATTACATTAAAAGAGAAAGCCTCATAGAGATGTCATCTGAAACCCTAAACTAGCAGCTTCGAGCTTCATAGAGAAATTGAGAAATGATTATTGTTATTATTCTTGTCGTCTCTCTGTTTCTTTATTTCAATCTTTATCCCAAATTAGGTCAAGCCAAAGCAGATCAAAATCAAGAGAGATAGTGGTTCACTTGCAAATTGAACATGGGTTGAAGGTGGAAAATTGACAAGGTTATGGCGAAGATTACAAATCTCTGACGATGAAGATACAATAGAAAATCAACAAATGAAACTACAAAATCATTTAATCTTTAGTGAAGAGTGTGATTCGAGTATGTGCTTCATCCTTTTCTACGGTTCAAAATTTGGGATCGATGTTTTTGTTGACATCAGACGCAAATGCACCCCCATTGGGGTTGTTTGACCTAGATCGGAGGTCGTTTCCTATTTGAGCGAATCTAGTTACACTGGAATATACTATATTATGGAGAGTAAGACACATGGATGGTTTTGATTGGTGGCTCACANAAGGTTAGTTAATGTAGAAGATTCAATTGAGGGAGAATATATCAATGTTGTCTAGATCGCGGATCAATTTGGTATGTGGAACGCGTATGTGGTGTTACATTGGTATGTAACATAGTCAAACAAAACAGAAACTAAAGGCCAAAAGTGTCCGGCCCAAATACTTTAAAGCAGACTAGATATCTACTGGCCCACAATTATAATTTAAATTGTGATTTTAAATATACAATTTGTTGTCGTGGTTTATTTTTTCTTAATAATTGTGTATACTTGTATAATAATGTAAAAAAAACTTTTAATAGTGAGAGCGACCCCAATAAGACTACTAAAACGAACCATGATCCCAAATGTCATACCAACTAAGCCTATTCCTACAACACCACATACCAATGTCATACCAAATGAAAAATGTTTCCTTTTTATATTCTAGCGTCTTTTTTTTTCTTTGATTTGGTTTTTTCTTTGGCCCATATTACATTAAAAGAGAAAGCCTCATAGAGATGTCATCTGAAACCCTAAACTAGCAGCTTCGAGCTTCATAGAGAAATTGAGAAATGATTATTGTTATTATTCTTGTCGTCTCTCTGTTTCTTTATTTCAATCTTTATCCTAAATTAGGTCAAGCCAAAGCAGATCAAAATCAAGAGAGATAGTGGTTCACTTGCAAATTGAACATGGGTTGAAGGTGGAAAATCGACAAGGTTATGGCGAAGATTACAAATCTCTGACGATGAAGATACAAAAGAAAATCAACAAATGAAACTACAAAATCATGTAATCTTTAGTGAAGAGTGTGATTCAAGTATGTGCTTCATCCTTTTCTACGGTTCAAAATTTGGGATCGATGTTTTTGTTGACATCAAACGCGAATGTACCCCCATTGGGGTTGTTCGACCTAGATCGGAGGTCGTTTCCTATTTGAGCGAATCTAGTTACACTGGAATATATTATATTACGGAGAGTAAGACACATGGATAGTTTTGATTGGTGGCTCATAAGGGTGTATAGTCCAAATAAACCTGTGTTTAGAGCATTTTTGTAGGAAGAGTTACTGGGGTTGTTGAGTATGAGGGATGTTGATATATTTATTAGGGAAACTGAACTTAGGGACCTTCCCTTAGCTAATGGTGCTTTTACGTGGTCAAATTTCAGGAGTAGGGTGCTGTGTAAACGATTNATTGGTATGTAACATAGTCAAACAAAACAGAAACTAAAGGCCAAAAGTGTCCGGCCTAAATACTTTAAAGCAGACTAGATATCTACTGGCCGACAATTATAATTTAAATTGTGATTTTAAATATACAATTTGTTGTCGTGGTTTATTTTTTCTTAATAATTGTGTATACTTGTATAATAATGTAAAAAAAACTTTTAATAGTGAGAGCGACCCCAATAAGACTACTAAAACGAACCATGATCCCAAATGTCATACCAACTAAGCCTATTCCTACAACACCACATACCAATGTCATACCAAATGAAAAATGTTTCCTTTTTATATTCTAGCGTCTTTTTTTTCCTTTGATTTGGTTTTTTCTTTGGCCCATATTACATTAAAAGAGAAAGCCTCATAGAGATGTCATCTGAAACCCTAAACTAGCAGCTTCGAGCTTCATAGAGAAATTGAGAAATGATTATTGTTATTATTCTTGTCGTCTCTCTGTTTCTTTATTTCAATCTTTATCCCAAATTAGGTCAAGCCAAAGCAGATCAAAATCAAGAGAGATAGTGGTTCACTTGCAAATTGAACATGGGTTGAAGGTGGAAAATTGACAAGGTTATGGCGAAGATTACAAATCTCTGACGATGAAGATACAATAGAAAATCAACAAATGAAACTACAAAATCATTTAATCTTTAGTGAAGAGTGTGATTCGAGTATGTGCTTCATCCTTTTCTACGGTTCAAAATTTGGGATCGATGTTTTTGTTGACATCAGACGCAAATGCACCCCCATTGGGGTTGTTTGACCTAGATCGGAGGTCGTTTCCTATTTGAGCGAATCTAGTTACACTGGAATATACTATATTATGGAGAGTAAGACACATGGATGGTTTTGATTGGTGGCTCACAAGGGTGTATAGTCCAAATAAACCTGTGTTTAGAGCATTTTTGTAGGAAGAGTTACTGGGGTTGTTGAGTATGAGGGATGTTGATATATTTATTAGGGAAACTGAACTTAGGGACCTTCCCTTAGCTAATGGTGCTTTTACGTGGTCAAATTTCAGGAGTAGGGTGCTGTGTAAACGATTGGTATTTGGGGAAACCAATTCTTTGGAACAATTCCAATTTCATTTGCCAATGCTTCAAAACTTGAACTACTTGATCTTCCTCAAAACAATTTCATTGGGCAAGTTCCAACGAATCAAGGAGTTCTAGAAAATCTTCAATGGATAGATATTTGATTATATCTTGTAGGCAGTAATACAAATCAAGACTTGAGTTTTGTTACATCTTTGTCAAATTGCAGCAATTAACGAAGACTACTCTTTGATACAAAACTATTCTTTGATACAAATAACTTCGGAGGTGGAATACTCAACTCCATAGGCAATCTCTCTCAACTCAGAGAACTAGGTCTAGGAAGAAATCAGAAGTTGTCAGCATCTCCTCCCTGTCATCCCTGTGTGGAGAAATTCCCGGAATTGCAGATGGTTTGATACTGGAATACTTGTACATCCAAGGGAACTTTTTTGACGTAAACATACCCTGAACTTTGGCTTCTTTGAAAGGTGTCCAACATCTAAACCTTTTACAAAACAATTTGTCCGACAAATTCCTAAAGACCTAGGTTCTTCCCTAGTTGCAATATCTAAACCTCTCATTGAATGAACTTGAGGGCAAGGTCCCAACAGGAGGAGTTTTCGGAAATGCAAGCATCATATTTGGTAGTGGGAAATAATGAACTTTGTGGAGGTATCCCAGAATTACTTCTACCACATGCCCTATCGATATAAAGAAGCAGCGAAGGCCTCAACCATTCAAGGTAGTGATCATAGTTGACATTATAGTTCTGTTTTCAATCCTAATTACCTCCTTCGGTGTCCTATTTTGGATAAGAGAAACAAAAAAGTACTCATCTGTCACAACTTCAAAGGTTGAGAGTCAACCAAGTGTTTTTACCATAAACTCCAAGCAACTGGAGGGGAGTTTTGGGTCAATCTACAAAGGTAGGTTATAGCAGGAAGCAAGGGGGGGGGGGGGTTTAGATCCAGTAAAGGTACTTAAACTCGAAAAGAATGAAGCTTCAAAAAGTTTCATGCCCAAGTGCAAACCATTACAGAACATGTTATCAGAATTTGGCTATGATCTTAACTTACTGCTCCAGCATTGATTCCCAAGGCAATGAATTTAAAGCATCAGTTTACGAGTTTATGGCAAACAGTAGTCTTCATACATGGCTCAAGGACTTGGAATCTTCTCCAGAGGCTATATATTGCAGTTGATGTGGTTTCTTCATTGCATTAACTTCACAACAATTGTGAAACAAGAATTATTCAGTGTGATTTGAAGCCAATCAAAGATCTTCTTGACAGTGACATGAGTTCTGAAATCAGTGATTTTGGAATAGCAAGGCTCCACCAGGAAAGAACCAAAAATCTTCTAGAGCAGCAAACTAGCTCAATTGGGATAAAGGGATCTATTGGCTACACAGCACCAGATAATGATTTTTCTGTAGTTTGTGCTGAATTTTTATCAGAGACATTTGTCTTCTACCTAATCTACAGCTGCAGAAATATAGAAAATGCCCCTTTGATGTTTGAGTAACTGAACACCAAAAAAATAAGATACATACATTTTCAAGGTAAGGTAGCTAACCATGGGGTATCAATCCATTATGTTGTTATTAATTTTATATACATACAATATATATGCATACATACATATACACACACTCATTTATATACATAAAAATATGTACCCTGTTCAGTGGAAACGAAAAGGAAAAGAATGTGAATTGGTCATTATATATACTGCCTTTCACACCAATGACATGGATAAGTAGACATGGCATTGTTTAACCTAACATTTAGGAATCTGGCAAATAAGATCTAATCTCCAATGGAGACACTACATATCATGTAGATTGGTCACCACTCCATAAGAACTATCACACGATCATGTGAATGGATGGAACATGAGTGGCTCATGATAAAGATGTAGAGCAATAGGGACCCATACAGATATTCAAATCCAATGAGTGAACTCAACTGCTTCATTGATTTATTAAGAAAATCAGGTGCCGAATCTTTATCTATCATATGGAGAACTTGATCAAGGCGTCATAACTGTAGAACAAATGACTAACATAGTTGAAATAATAATTGCAGTATTAGGGTTAGAAGAGATAAAGAGAAAGGGAGATAGGTAATGAGAATAATTAGTGTGTGGCTAGGCTGCCCTATACTCTCTATTTATAACTGAACAATATTACCATAGACTAATTATCTTATGTCTAATATAAAAAAACTAAGAACTCTAACACTCTCCCTCAAGTAGGAGCTTAAAGATGAAAAATGTCCAGCTTAAAACATAAACTATTAAAGGCTGACCGAACTAATGGTTTTGTAAGAATATCACTCAGTTGATCACCAGACTTGATATACGAAGTGATGATCTCCTTTCGCATTAAGAGATCTCTAATTAAATGACAATCTACCTCAATATGCTTGGTACGCTCATGAAATACCGGATTACTTGAGATGAAGATAGCTGTTTGGTTATCACAATGCATTTGCACAGGGGAAGACATATCAAATCCCATATCACGAAGTAAAAAGCGGATTCATAACATCTCACAAGCAGTGTGTGCCATCGCTCGATACTCGGCCTCTGGACTAGAACGTGCAACCACATTCTGCGTCTTGTTGCGCCAAGTGGTTCTTGTTGTATCACGTAACAAGGTTACCACTAACAAATATACAATAACCAGAAGTAGATAGTCTATCACCATGACTACCAGCCCAGCATTTGAAAGACCAATAACATTTATGAATGATGATGGACTGTATAAAATCCAATCCCCGAAGCTTCTTTCAGATATCGAAGTATACGACAGACAACCTCCCAATGAGGTTTATGAGAAGCATGCATAATTGACTAACCACACCAACAATATATGTAATATCAAAACGTGTAACTGTAAGGTAAATTAGCTTACCAACCAACCTTCAATAACGCCCTATATCATCAAATACTTCACCAATCTTAGGATCTAACTTACCTGTAGAGTCCATACGTGTATCCATTGGACGTGCACCAAGAGTCCCAATTTCAGATAGTAAGTCTAGTATAGATTGATACCTTCCTTTGATCGAGCAACCTTTAACCTTAGGAATTACCGAAGAAGGCCTCTAAGTCTTTGGCATGAAACTGATTCCCCAAATACGCCTTGAAGTTGGCAATACCATCTGAGTCATTACCACTGATAATGATGGCATCGACATACACAATAACAATAATAATGCCAGTGAAAACTCACCGAATGAAAATTAACTGATCTGAAGTAGAACGTTAAAACCCAAACTGAAGTACCACAGTATTGAATTTATCAAACCAAACACGTGGTGACTATTTCAAGTCATATAATGCTTTATTCAAATGGCACACTAATTGTACCTGGTCTAAAAGAACATAACCTAGGGGTTGAATCATATAGACCTCTTGTAGACCTCTGTGTAAGAAGGCATTCTTTATATCCAGTTGATATAAGGGCCAATCAGAACTAAATGCAACAGTTCACAGTGTAAACTCAACGACAACTGACTGGTTGCTTCCCAGACGAAAGAGAAGTAAGGTCCCAAGTATGATTTTCATAAAGTATCTTAATTTTTTCATCCATAGCCAGTTTCCATCCGGGACATGTTAATGCCTGTTTTAAAGAACTAGAAACAAAGACAGAAGACAAGGCCGATACAAAACAACGAAAGGATAAAGAGAGCTGATGATGCAAAAAGATAAAATTAGAGTGGAATTTTGAGTACAAGTACAAGTATCTTTTCATAGTGTAATAGGCAAATTAGAAAATAATGATACAGTAGGCATCTCAGAAGAAAGGACCTCATTAGAATCATGTGGTGGCCGGAGCATACAAAACAACCTGTTTGTCTGTATAACGAATTAACGATGGTAAATCTACAATGAGGGGTTAGAAAACGAAGATGAAGGAAAGAGACAATTAGGTACACAAGGTAACATGACCTGCCCCCGACTAATAGAGATCAAATCTAGAAAAATGGTAGTTCCTGAAGTAAAGAAAGAAGAAGATAACTCAAAGAAGGTGACATCGGCATTGACATAATATCGACAAGAGACTGGGTCATAACAGCGACAACCTTTCTGAGTACGAGAGTAGCCTAGAAAGACACACTTAACTGAACAAGGAAAATTCATAAGAAATAACCAAGTTATATGAGAACATCATCTACATAGATTACAAAATAATAAAATCCAAAAATACTTTTTATTCTGAAAGGACCCCAAATGTCAAAGTGAACAATAGAAAAGAAAAAGAAATAGATTGACAACTTGTACTACAAAAAAGAACTACGATGATACTTAACTAATTGATAAGCCTCACATTTTAACATAACAGAATGACTTAACGAAGCATTGGCAGTGGCAGATGACACAATCGAAAATGCCACTGGAGAGAAGATATGGTAGCACTCAATGCTGGAACTGCTGCTCTGGAATTCAAATACTAAAATCCATTCCGCTCATACCCAAACCAATCACCTTCTTGGTCTAAATGTCCTAAAGAACACTCGGTGAACACTTTACAGACTTGGTAAACTGATTTACAGATAACAAATTAAAAAGAAACTAAGAAATAAATAAACCAAATGCTAATGACATGGATTCAGTAAGATGAAAATCACCCGTCCCACATACTAAAAGTACCGTCAACTAACAAAATACAAGAGTTAGAAGAACGAAAATTAGAAAACCAGGACGAAATACCAAACATGTGTGCACTAGCTCCTGAATCAATAATCTAAGATGGTGAAACTAATTAGGTTGCCCCATTTGCAAAATTACCTACAATGGCCAAACCAACAACTGCTACAAAGAGCGAAGACAACTGCTGACTGGGCTAAGAAATGAGATCATCATGAAAGCCAAACGTAAATGCATCATGCCCACCAGTCAACGACTAAGATACAGAAGGAGTCGGGTTATTAAAAACCTAATTAGCATGGACCGGTCTTCCATATTTATCTCAACAGTTATCCTTAGTGTGGCCAATAACTCCATAATAAGAACACTTCCACTCAGAACGATTGCCATGACCATTACGACCACATGACCTCTGTGACCATTATCTCTACCACCAAGATTAACACCTGGGAATGGACCANTAATTAGCATGGACCGGTCTTCCATATTTATCTCAACAGTTATCCTTAGTGTGGCCCATAACTCCATAATAAGAACACTTCCACTCAGAACGATTGCCATGACCATTACGACCACATGACCTCTATGACCATTATCTCTACCACCAAGATTAACACCTGGGAATGGAGGACCACCACCACCACCACTAAGACTACCTCCACGATTACCGCCATGACTACCATCACTAAAAAATAAAGTAGATGACTCCTAGAAGGATATAGGAGTTTCACGAGTCAAAAAAGCTCTCTAAAGACTTGAATAAGTATTGGCAACAGTTGAAAATCTCTCACTAGCTAAAATCTGATCTTTAAATACCCCATATTCAGAATTAAGACTAGACAAGAATNTCCACGATTACCGCCATGACTACCATCACTAAAAAATAAAGTAGATGACTCCTAGAAGGATATAGGAGTTTCACGAGTCAAAAAAGCTCTCTAAAGACTTGAATAAGTATTGGCAGCAGTTGAAAATCTCTCACTAACTAAAATCTGATCTTTAAATACCCCATATTCAGAATTAAGACTAGACAAGAATAAAATAACCTGAAACTCTTCACGTTGCCATTGTTGGATCTCTAGGTCCAAGTCCGCACTCAATGGTTGATAAAATAAAAGTTCTCCTCATAACCCTTTCAAAGTACCATAATGTTCAACAAGTGATTTGTTACCTTACTTAGTATTAAACATTCGCTCAAACAATTCATAAATCCGAGACACATTATGTTCTTAGGAGTATCTCCTCAAGTGAGTCCCATATTTATTTTTTTGGTCGTATAAAGAAGATAAACATTAGAAGCTACTAAAGGTTCCATGTTAAGCCACAACTAGGCCATCACTAAGGAATTCTTAGTTCACCAATATTTAGAATCCATTGGGGGTCTTAGGAGGACTTTCGGTTAAATACTTGACCTTCCTTTTGGCACGAAGGAAAACCTTGATAACATGAGACCATGAGTGATAATTACTTCCATTTAATTTGACAAACGTCACTGTCGAAATTGATCATCTACTGAGATAACCTGTCGAACTGGTTCACCCAAAGAATTTTTGCCATCATTCAAAGTCATCATCATGTAAACAAAATACGTATCAACCAACAGAAAAAAAAACAAAAACAAAACCACAATCCGAAAAAAAGAAAAAAGAACCATTAAGGCGAACTGGTCGGAAACAGAACACTCAAGGGGCATCCACGGTGGAACCCCGCATAGAGGGACAACCAACAATCAACAACCCAACACAACTCACACATAAACCATAGAAGCTAGACTCACGGTGAAGCAGAATGCAAAAGAAGCTTTTGCCAAAGCACAGAAAGACTATGCCGAAGCACCGGAAGTGGAACCCCGCACAGGAACAGAAACAAATCAACAACCCAACAACAACAAGCCTCTGTCGAAGCACAGGAGGCCTTTGTTGAAGCACTAAACCCACTGCTGAAGCCTTCAATCCACCAAAAAAACTCCCACACACAACAAACAACCATGGGTCTCTACAAGAAGACCCCCAACACTTGGTCACACCCCTCTATGAGAGGAAAGTGCATACCCAGCCACTGAATGTCGAAGAACAAGCAGCAGATCGAAAAAATGGGCTCAAAAATATTCTAAAATTCGAGATGCTACTCAGATGACTTCAAAAAATTCAACAAAAATCACCGTAAAACTCATAATCATCGGTCGACCTTAGATCTGAAATTTGGTTGCCAGGGGATGCTGACGTCACTGTCCAATTGCTGATGTCAGCGGCAGAAACTGTTCACATGTTCTTCCTTCGAGTCTTCAGCAGTATTTTTTGATTTGTTATTTGTGTAGGATTAATTACCCTAGACTAATTATCTTATGTCTAATTTAAAAAACTAACTCTAACACACATAAATAACATTGTCAGGCAAATAATATTAAGGTGGATTTGCTTTACTGAACTCATGCTAAAAAATATAACATTTATTAGGTTCTTTAGAAATTTTTAGTGTATGACCTATGAAACTAACATAGCCTTATATTTCAGAAGAGAGGCTTGGTGATTAAGTACTGCAGTGTTTTAACTGTTTAAGTATCCACAAATATTGAAAAAAGGCAATTCAGTAATGCAATTGTGGCCTCCAGAAATCATTGTCCTTTCCTCTGAACTGATATTAGGTATATACCTTAGACTATATAACAGACACTAAACTGGTGCACTACTGTCATATTTTTTTTCCTAATTATATTTAACATTTTCAATATGTCATGTATGCCAAAGTCATAGGAGACACTTTACATGGGTGCAAAAGAGAAAACATCCTAAACAGTGTGAATTGCAGAATGCAAAACGGGTGTTAACGCACCAACAAATGAGCATGTGCACAGTTATGGAGTCCTCTTGCTGGAAATGTTCACAGGGAGGAGACCAACAGATGATAGGTTCAAAGATAGTTTGAATCTCCATAATTATGTTTCGAGGGCAATTGCCAAAACAAGTTCCACAGATTCTGAACCCAGTACTACTTGCACAAGAAGGAGCATTAGAAAGGAAAGAGAAAGCAACCACAGCAGCAGGAACAGAAGAAGAGGAACACAGTGACGATGATAATGAGATATAACCAGAAAAAAAGAAAGTAAAACGTTCGAAGTTCAAGTCATGGGAGAGAGAAGATACTTTGGTGCATTGTCTCAGTCCTGCAAATTGGACTAGCATGCTCTGCAGAAGCACCAAATGGACGAATGAACTTGAATTAAGTTTCCAGGGAACTATATCTTGTTAGGAGTGCTTTTCTGGGTGTTGGCATCTACCAATAAAACCGCATGGCCAATTTGTAGGTGCGAAAAAAATGTTTTTGAGGTCACTTATCAGCAGACACTTTTGCTCTGCTTTGGAGAACTGATGTAAAAGCAGAGGTTGTGTGGTCACAATGAAAAGCTCCTTGACGCAATACTAAAAGAGTAATAGTGCATATGCTCTTTACATTATACTCTTGCATTGAATTAATCTGCACATGCATTGTAGATTCTTTAAGATCGTTGTTTCAACCATCTTTCGAGGCACAAACAATACCATGATAATCTTGTAGAGAACATATTTTGTCCCGTTACAGTGGGGTTGGCCTAATGTTCGAAAATACATTTTGAAACCCAAATTCTAGATATTTACAGGTCATTTAGAACACTTCTGCGGTAATGCGACAATGGTTTTTATGATACAAGATCCCATAAAGTTGTCCAAGATTTAAGCAACTAGGTGCTACTCTCATTGCCCTTTTATTTCCTTTCAAATTATTTTTTGCTTCGCCAAGAGCTAATTCATCTGTATCACCTATAAACATCGTTTATCTTACCAAATACAACTATGATGAAAGGATCTAATGTGGTCGTAACTGGAAATATATTTGTCATATCTGGAAGTCTTTTCTGCTGTCTTGATATCTGCAGTCTAAAAACTGCATGAAGCAACAGAATTCTACCTGAATTTTAGGGGCACCTAGTTTTTGGTGTTCCAGAGTGTGACATTCTATCAAGTTGGACAAAATCCTTCTAATTGGATTTCTCAATAACATAATTTCAGGTATGCCAATATAACTGTAAATATGACAAACTGCCAGTTTTTAAGGTAATATAGGAGGACTGTATTAGTTTCTAAGCTTTCCGTCCCTTAAATTTGGAGTACATCTGACGATTCTGACCACTCCCAGACNATCCTTCTAATTGGATTTCTCAATAACATAATTTCAGGTATGCCAATATAACTGTATATATGACAAACTGCCAGTTTTTAAGGTAATATAGGAGGACTGTATTAGTTTCTAAGCTTTCCGTCCCTTAAATTTGGTGTACATCTGCCGATTCTGACCACTCCCAGGCNTATGACAAACTGCCAGTTTTTAAGGTAATATAGGAGGACTGTATTAGTTTCTAAGCTTTCCGTCCCTTAAATTTGGAGTACATCTGACGATTCTGACCACTCCCAGACCACACACTGGTGGGAATCTTGTGCACTGAAATGCCCTTAATTTTGTTAGTTTTTACAACTAATAGATGCCAGGAAAATTCTGAGGAATCATTATATACATAGAGCCATATACTGAATGTTGCATTATGTGTTCATGTGTTATAGAGGAAAAATTCAACAGGCTACGAACACCATTCTTTTTTTAATTTTTTTTTTTTTAACCTCGCTCCATAAGAAACATTACAAGATTTTGTGCTAGTTGTTTTGAAGAGCTTTTTGTTTATTTAAGACCAAGTCTACCTGATTATATGGTTTAATGAGTATATTAGTGAGGGTTATTATGGTCATTACAGTGTTACCCTATAACTACATACATATATTCTGCCAAGAGGAATGGATGCTTATGTTTTCGACTCTCTCTCTCTCTCCCTCCCTATTGTATGCATTCTTCTCATCGCCTCCCAAAAAGCAGCTTCCATAGCAAAGCGAACCACAAGGTCCATAACTGATGCTAAAAGGACCTCAATATGTTCTAAGTTCTAACTCAAAAAAAGAGGCATATGCTGAGAAAGTCTTTCCATGAGCTCACCTTCTATAGTCTGATAACATCTCCAGTTCCGAAAGACTATAGTATCAACAAACCAGGCACCGTCAAAATTGATTACATGGACCTACAGTGAAGAATCCAATGATCAACTATGCCCCGAATGTTGGGGTTGGAAGATAATCTGCAACTGTCAAAGAAATATTTTTTGGAAGAAACGTCAAAATAAATTGCCCTCAATATTTCCAATAGGCATATTTGTCATCCAACTAGAATCGAACAAAGAGATTTAGAATTTTCTAGCACTCATGACATAATACTGTATAAGAAATGCCGGCCTTGAAATGTTATGGTCATCCCCTAAGCACCATTGAACCACACGACTTGGTGGTGGGTGCCTAAGACCTCTATTACTTTGTTTCAAGTGCCTACAAACAATTTCCTATACGCCTAAACAAGCTATAACAACATTACAAGCCTTAGATAGGAACTGGAAATAAATCTGATAATAAGTTCAAACTAAAGAACATTATGAACACAAATAAATAATTTTAGGAAAGTTAAGACGTATGAAGAAACCGGGGCAGACTTCAATAAGTCTATCTAACGGCCTCAAATAAACTCATCCAAGTACCATCAATATTCCTCTCAAAACAATTCACATTAATTTACGTTAGACCGTGTCTTCAGGCACGGATTACCCCTAATTTTTTTATAAAAGACAAACCTTCCATTTCATAAAAAGTTTAAAAGTGTACACAAATGGTGGATAATAGGAAAGTGATCCAATGCAACTCTAACAAGTGATAAGTGTTTCTAGTCTTACTTTAGTAAAACACTCCTCCAATCTTGATAAGACAAAGACCCATCCAATCTACTGCAAACAATAGTCTCTCTTGAGTTGAGAGCATCACCTAAAGTTGAATCTCTCAAACTATTTTCTCTAATCGAGGCATTAAAATCACGACATTTTTCCTTCTCTTTTTTGCTGATAACTTTTCAGACACATCTCACCATATTGAAATCTCCCCCTTAACACCACCTAGACCCAAGGATGAGGATCTAGCCTTTATAGCTAGAAAGCACGGATACGGACACAGGTGCCGTATCTGATAAGATACGGACACAGGGATACAACAAAATTCCGAAATATAGGTAACGAGTACGGCGAGGAGACGGCTAATTAAAATAATATAATATTTTTTTATATATATAATAACATTAATAATAAAATTGAGTAATTAATTAATATTTTATAATTGGATAAATGAGCTAATATTCAATTTGATTAGTAGGCTAATATGTTATGGACAGTGGGCTAAACCAAATTGGGTAGTGGATAACATGACAACTAATAAAGTATGATTGTAATTTAACATAAAATATAAGAAGTCTAAGGGTTATTTGAAATTATTTTAGCAACTAGGACAAAGAAAAAAAGAAAAGAAAATAATAGGGGTTAAAATGTAAATTAAGACAAGAAAAAAAAAAAGACAACCCTTTTGCTTTTCAGCAATTAGGGTTAGGCAGACGAAGTCGCAAAGCTTAGGCGGTGGGCGAGAAAGAGCGCGAGAGGTTGAAGAGATACCTAAAGATGAAGACGACATACCTACTCGAAGAGGAGGAGATCTATGGTTGTGGCTGTGGCTTATCAGGTATATCGTCTTCTTTCTCCCCCCCACCCCCATTTTTTTTTTCTAGTTTCAAGTTCTTTGTTGTGGTCGTATCCCTCTGTATCATCCCGTATCTGAGTCGTATCCGTCCTTCTTCACTGTTCAAGACACTTGTGAAAGTATTGGACACGTGTCCAACACCACCACGTCGACCCCCTGAGGAGTATCCGTGCTTCCTAGCTTTATAGTGAAGTCAACTTTTTTGGTATTGATGAAACTTCCTTATTTTAGTAATAAAAATTGCCATCATCTTTAATAGTATAGCGGAAACCTTCAAATAAAAAAAAACTTCCTCTTTGGCTTTGTAGCTACAGCTACCTTTTCAATCAATAGTTGTTATAATGCCTGAAATCATTACTCTTCATTCTCCCATGCTCTAGCAATTGCGCTCCCTAGACCACTACCATGTAGTTAGGTGGGGACAATCAATCCATAGTTATGGGAATCAANAGTATAGCGGAAACCTTCAAATAAAAAAAAACTTCCTCTTTGGCTTTGTAGCTACAGCTACCTTTTCAATCAATAGTTGTTATAATGCCTGAAATCATTACTCTTCATTCTCCCGTGCTCTAGCAATTGCGCTCCCTAGACCACTACCATGTAGTTAGGTGGGGACAATCAATCCATAGTTATGGGAATCAAGGAATGAATGAGAATCTATATTAATATCTAAATGAAAAATATAGAATTAGAGTGATGCAGGAAGAACTCAAAAGAAAAAAAACGTTGAGGGTGAGAAAAAAACAAATACCAATGAAAACCTGACCTGGAATTTTAAACAAGAAAACGTAGTCGCCTAACAGGGGAGGGATATTCTCCAGCTCCACTCCAATATCGTTTCGACGTACCATTTCGAAAAATTTTTGGAATCGCGGTAGACACAGAGAAAAAATATAGAAACACGTGATAATATAGGAAAACATTATTAAAATTCTCTTATTTATATAGATAAGCTTAATAATTGATTAATTAAATATGTTTATTGGCTTAACATCCATTTATATAATATAACATCAAGTTGAAGATGAAATAAAGAATTNAAATTTTTGGAATCGCGGTAGACACAGAGAAAAAATATAGAAACACGTGATAATATTGGAAAACATTATTAAAATTCTCTTATTTATATAGATAAGCTTAATAATTGATTAATTAAACATGTTTATTGGCTTAACATCCATTTATACAATATAACATCAAGTTGAAGATGAAATAAAGAACTGATATAATAAGGAATTCAGTTCAACTAAATTTCAGATATTTAATATACCATTGAATTAATTGTAGATATTTAACAAACAAAGTATATTATAACAATTTAGCAAATAACAACAATATAAAAGAAAAAAAAAGGGATGGGGATTAAAACAAACTGTGATAGCATTAGTAAAAAGAAAAAAAAAGGGGGGGGAGGGAGGGGAGATAGATTAAAATAGACGGACGACTCTACTCTCACCAAGAGAGAGAGGAAACGAAGGACTAGGACAAGCTACATGCCTCACGACATTGCTTTCCCCGTCCCCAAATCTCTAGATCCGTTAGAGAGACAGATGCACTCAAAGCCACAGCTCACAGAACCCATAAATAAATCTATACCTAGAGGCCGGATCTGGACACTTGAATGGAATTTGGCTTGGACTTGCTAAGGTTTGGATTTGGAAACCTCTAGCGAGTTGAAACCCATATCCTTTTTTCGATTTTTGTAGTGCTCTCTCTCTCTCTCTCTCTCTCTCTGTTTGTTAGTTTCTTTGTTCAGCCCGAAGAAGGGGACAAAAGAGGTAGAATCTTTCCCCTTTTTCTGTAGTACCTGTCGAATCATGTATATGTTTTGATCGATATGGTATTGGTTTGAACAAAACAATACGAAACAATGGCATTTCAAAAGAAACGTGGGAATTTCTAGTTTCTTTCCATGTTTGTCGGTGTGTTGTAAACCCGAAACATTCTGTATATTTAGAGCGTTTCAACACGATATTTCGATCCTCGCCTAGACCACATAAACCATAAAGCATCGCCAAATCTTCCAAAAGTCTTTCCTTAACCTAGTACTGTCCTGACCATAAACTCAACAACCACCACAAGGAACAAAAAGGGCAAAAATCCCGACAATAACCTCTAAAGCAGACATAACTCTTATGTCCCAGATAATGACCAAAACCCTTGATTAACCACATGAAGGTAGAAACTGCTCAATTCTTAAATCTGACTCGACAAATATTAGATACATTTCGTTTACAAACCACCTCCCTTTGAGTCTCTTGAAGCATAACAACATCCGGATCCGTCTCAATACTATATTTATACTAAGATGGAACTTTACAACACTACACACACCGGTAAAAGTTTCATGCTATTTGAATTAGTACCTAAATACAAAAAGACCTCAAATTTGTCTTAGTAGGCCTCAAATTCCATCAAGTCAAGTATGCCCAAAACAATGAACATTATGGTGTCATATTTGAACCATAGGAGAGTGATGAACAACGGGGCAAATCACAGTGGAGTAAAACATTTTGCTCAATAAGAATTTCCTCAAGGTTTATATTGGAGGAGGGGAAGAATCGAGGTCTTGAATTGGCGTTTTAAGGTGGACAAGAATCAATTTGGATTTGGCAAATTTGAATTCACAAAGTCCAATTCAAACCTGAAACCTAACAAATATGAATTCTACCCACATTACTCGGTAACAATTAGACTGCATAATTTTTTTATTTCGAACCCTTGAATAAAAAAGTAAAACTGAAATTGAAAATTTTGAAGAAAATATAAATTATTGAACTATGCCAACATATGCAAATGATTGGCAGAGTTACGTGTTGACCAGTCAAAAGCATAAGTTGTTTCAGTAGCACACTGTGGTTTGGTCAATGTGCTGACAAAGAAGCACAGTTATAGAAAGGGAAAAAAAGAAGACGCAGTCAATAAGCCTGAAGATGCTGAAAACCAAGATGAATTTAAGGAAGAGGATTCGTGGTACCTTCTGCCCACCCTTCCTCCCCTGCTTTGAGAACCATGTGAATGGAGAGTGGGCAGAATTTAATTTGATATATTATTATTGTGCCTAGACTATAGGTTCAAAGTTGAGTGGATCGACGCAAGGCCTGACTCTCTCATCTGATACTGCTGGTGGACTGAATCCTAAATGTAGCAGCAGTTCATTTTCATGGCAAATCATAACACACAGAATTTATGGACAAGTTTTATCAAACAAACTTTGACTACAATTCCACGGATCAAATATCAACATAAATTATATTGACAAACTAGAATTTGAATCGTGCATATAGAAGGTTTATACAGAGTTAATGGATGTCAAACCACCACTTAGATGAGATTTACAAGGCTATAGGCACTACATCATGACAATGGTTGGCAACTAGAGGTTGTCCATATAGCAAGTTTGCCTTGAAAGCATTACACAATTTCAGTATCAATCAATGATCAAGTTGATGAGGCACAATCACTGTTGTATTTTTGCTTAAGGCAAGATAGAGCAGGACAGAAGTGCAGATGAGACATTGGTAACTTAAGCTAACATCGATCAAAAGTAAAGACATATTTTTCTCATCTTTTACTTTATGAATAGCATCAACTTCAACAACACACCATATCCATATGATTTCAGATCAGATCACATTCCAGAAGTGCTTAGTTATGATAATATTCATTTTGACCAGAAGAAGATGATGGGGGCATAGTAGTGATTCGGTATATTAGTATTTCAACAGCCGTAGAGGGTTCCACGCTTCATCTATTTGATTCAGTTGCACATATAGTAGGATTATACATCCAACAAACCCACACACAAAATCAATTCTCATACTGCAACAGATAAACATAAATTGAAGCCTACCTTTGATCTGAGAGATGGACATCAAATTTTCATGTATACTGAACTTATATGGTATATCCCTTCACAGTTTACATGGCTTTAAAAGGAAGGCGGGTGGACAGTACCAAAAGAAATAATAGAAAAGTCAAAATAGGAAAAAAATAAGAATTAACAAGTCAATGTAATGAGAGATAACAGATAGTATTTCTTTAGCAGATTGATTTGGAAATTTAGACCTTCAATGTCACTGGATCTTGCCATAAGATTTTCTTCTTGCCCACTCTTTTGTCATCAAACAAGTAACTCTGAGGCTTCCTTCCAACTCTCCATGCATTCCTGGAAACTGGCTCTTCCCCTTCTCCTTCCCCCTCTTTAGGTCCCTGTAAACAAAACAAGTAATCAACATAAAACATACAAAAAACATTAGCACTGCGCATTGAATCCCAGGCTCCATAAATCTTTTCATTTTAATAAGATTACCTTATTTGAATTCTTGACCAAAATTTCCTGGGCACTATTATGATTTCTTTCTCCTTCAAGCTTTCCTATTTGGATGTCTGCATTTTGCTGATGAACAAAATATTTTTCCATGTCATGTTTCGGAGATTGATATTTCACCAAATATCTTTGCCGTCGCCTCAGGAATCTGAAATTCACCATGAATGAAATCCCCTTTAACTGATTGTCCTCTAATTTGCTAGTAAATTTTGACAGAGAATTTGCAAACTAGCTCAAACTGATAAAACAATAAATCATACCGGACTTCTGTCAAAAGGGTATCCCTCTTTTGCTTTGCAGTCTGCAATTTCCTCTTCTTTGAAACAAATTCCTGTAAAAGATCGACAACAAACAAAATTGATAGGTCCCCTTTACTAACTGAATTCTCAACATAATATCGCAACCCATTATAAACCTAATTTTGCTATACCTGAAAAAATTAAAATCTTTCGTATCTAAATGTAAGAATGATTACACAGTCTGATCTCAGACTGTTGAGAACGTTAGATTTGGTAAAGAGCCAACCTTTTGAAATATTTAAACAAAATACAAAATGAGAGCTCTAAAATTTGAAGACACATCCTCATCCTCAGGTTGTTAGCACAACATGGGTAAATATACCGTAGCATCAATGTATAACCCAAATTGGGTTTCATTTACAACTAACAAAGGATTCTGAGTATAAACCAAGTTACTTTTAGACACTGCCCATTAAAAATAGAGATAAATATTATTGCTTCGCAAACTAACCCTTGACCCATGAAGTGATTTCATCTTAATTTCATTACTTCCCGAGAAAAAAATACAGATAAAATCCCCAAGAAAAAATAAATGTGCAAATTTACAAACTCTTTCGACAATTATATGGAAAAATAGCCAAAAGAAAAAGATAACAAAGGAGGATGAAAAGGAAAAACCAACCTTTTGCAATTTCAATAACTCTTGTAATAGGGCTTGATGTTTGAGTCTACTCGTAGCCTCTTCATCAACACCATGAGATTTATGAAAATCCACGGAAGCCCTTTTCATCATCTTCTTCAATCTCTCATATCAATCAACGAAAATTTCAAGCAGAAGTCATACCCAGATCAGGAAGAAAGATCAAGCTTTAGTATATATGCGTATAATGTGAGAGAGAGGAGATAATATACGGGTTTAAATATAGAGAAAGAAAAGGAAAGAGGGTTCTGGATATTGAATATTCTCTCTCTTGGGAGCTTTGAATGAGTGTGAGAAACCGAAATAAGCCCATAAGGAAGAATAGGGAGAGAGAGAAGGGGTATTTGAGGGAAGTGTTTGTGGTTGAAGGACATTAGAAGACAACTTCCTTTCCTTTCCTCTTCTCTCTGTGTATCTATTTTCCTTCTTTCGTTTTTCCTTTTTCTCCTACACAAATTTTGGTCCAGCTGGGCCACGAGAGATAGATATGGATGGTGATAGAGGAGATATACCATGTGTGCATCAGTGCTGTATAGAGGGGAGGGAGAGGGTGGGTTTTCTTTATTTATTGTATTTCTTTGGGGTTTGGATATGGTTAAGAAGTGCGGAACATAGGATGGTGCAGAGGATAAATGGCTACCGTTTGGTTATGGATTGCAGTTTTAGCTATGAACATGACAAGGAATGATGGGTCGTTCTACACAAGGAACAACATGGGCCTTCAATTACCTAAAAATAGCATTTTCCATTACCTAAATGCCAAATACCTAATTAGACTTCAATTTTTTTGTCAAATTATCTAAAATTTTTCTTCTAAATTAACCAAATTCATACCAAAATTATATTTTTCTTTTTTATTTCTTTCACCTTATTTTTCATCACTTTTACTTTTCAGCACGTTAAGAAAAAATATTAGACAAATTACATTGACATCCTCTCAATATTTTTGGGGGATAGATTACTTCTAAAATAAAATTGCAATGGTAATTTTACATATTACCCTTCATTCAATGGCACACCTGTGGGGCAAAAAAATTCAACGATGTCAATAGAGAACTTAGCTTTGTTAAAAAAAAAAAAAATAGAGTATTTAGTTTAGATCTCCCAAAAAATGTTAAAAAAACTAGACTTTCTCTCTCTAAAAGCGTTCTGAGAAAGGGGTGGCCAGAGCTCTATGACTGACCGTCCTCCCATCTTCCCTAAGCTCGCCAGTCTCATGGATGAGGATCCAAGGATCCCATTGCTCCGATCATCGGAGGAAGATGATCATCTTGAACGGAGTACTAAGAAGATTAAAGAGTATCATATAGCTCCATAGGATGATGTGATGAGAGCATAACTATTATCCAATCGATTGGAGGAAGAAGAACAAGTGATGATTGATGTACCAGCGACCCCTCCTGGTCCTAAGCCAAGAAACTACATGGCCGCATTGCTGGATGATAAAAACGTCATTTATTTTGATGAAGCCGCTTATAGCAAGGGCCAAGCAGAGGATGGAGAAAACGGTCAACCTGGGATGTCCAAACAGGTTATTATTGACACCTCATATGAATCCTACCCCCATATTAGACTTTCACAAAGAACCCTTGATCATATTTGGAATAGATGGAAAGATGGGTTGCTTGTTAAACTTCTTGGTAAAAACATTGGATACAAGATGTTGTGCATGAAGTTCAGAAACATTTGGGCTTTGCAAAATGATTTTGAGGCAGTTGACCTGGACAATGGTTTCTTCTTGTTCAAATTTCAATCCAAAGAAGATTGTTTCAAGGTCTCAACAAGAGGCTCATGGATCATTATGAATCACTACCTTATAGTCAGGAAATGGGAACCAGATTTTATCCCATCAAGGGCCTCTGAGATTACCACGGGTATATGGGTAAGGTTACTAGAGTTACCACTAGAATATTATGATGAAAAAACCCTATTTCAAATAGCTAAGGCTTTAGGTAAGCCGATTAAGGTAGATATAAAGACTGCGACCTCAAAGAGAGGTAAGTTTGCTAGAGTGTGTATGGAGAGAGATCTTAGCAAACCTCTGATCTCTCAATATAAACTGGGTTTGAGAATATTCAGAGTTGAATCTGAATGTCTCCATGTTATTTGTTTTAGATGCAGAAGAATAGGCCATATGGAAGCCTTTTGCCCCTATATTCAAGGAAAAACTCTCCGATGGTATTCGAAAATCAAGCTCCAGCTAGAGAAGACAAGTAGATGGAAAGAGTCGTTACCTCTAGATTACTGCAACGGTCACAAGACAGCTTGGACTCAACCCAGGTGAGGTCCAATGGGTTGAAAGGTGTGGCTAAGTTTGGGCCTTGGTTATTAGCCCAACCTAGAAGGAAAAGAATACAAGGTTTTAGAAACCAATTACCCCAAAAAGGGATGGGCCACTCCAACAGATTCCAGGCCCTTAAAAACCAAAACCAAGAGGCAACCCAAGTCCAATATATGGGCCTTGAACAAGGTAATCCAACCCAAAGACATTACCCAGGTCCTAAGAAAGGTCTACAGATCGATTCTAGAAGGAACTGGGAGCAACTTTTAAATTTGAATAGGACCCGACCCATCACACACAACCCCCAAGAAAAAATCCTTGCCTTGGAACCTAACTCCAATCCAATGGATCTGGAAGTCCAGGTGAGGGATTATGGAGATAGAGTAGGGCGATAGGTCATGAATGACTATATGCTCCTACTTAGTAGCTTTGAAACTATTCTTCATTCACTCCCTCAATATCCTCAACCCTTCTTCTCCACAGAACACTTGAATATACTAGACACAGACCTTCTCAACCCAAAACCCCTAGACCCAGGTGTGAGTAAAAGAGAAAGAAATAATAGAAAGTCCCCTATTGAAGACCTATCACCTCCAAGACAATTTGATGGGATTACTCTTCCATCTGAAAGAGGAGAGCAAATGGATTGTTCTANCAATTGTGGGATGAACTTTGCTGCACAGGGGATAACTATAGAAGTTCATGGATGGTGGCTGGGGATTTCAACGATTTTTCTAGCAATTCAAAAAGAAGAGGGAGACAGGCGAATAACACAAATAGGATCAAAAAATTCAAAGAAAGAATCAACAATTGCGGGCTCATTGATCTTGGATGCAGCGGCCCCAAACTCACTTGGAATAATAAGAGGAAAGGCCTTGCAAATACTAACATCATACTGGATAGAGCCCTGGCGAATTCAGATTGGACTGTTCAATTTTCTTGAGGCTAGAGTGAGGAATCTTCCTAGAACCTACTCAGATTATTGTCTGCTGCTGATCCAATTGAAAGGTATCTCTCTAACCCCCTCCTCCGTTTAAACCGTTTAGACTGGAAGCTATGTGGATGTCACACCTTGAATTTAAAGACTTGGTTGCTTGGACCTGGAGAACTAATAATTTTTCTCATTTAGAAGCCTCTGCAAATTTTAGGACTATTGCTAATGAATGGAATAGAAATTATTTTGGTAACCTATTTAGAAGAAAAAGAAGAATCTTAGCAAGGTTAGAGGGTAGTCAAAAAGCCCAGGATTCACATTATTCCCATAACTTGACTAGATTAGAGGAGAAAATCCAACATGAGTATAACCAAATTCTGGAGCAGGAAGAGGTTTTATGGTATCAAAAATCCAGGTTGAAATGGATTACTTATGGGGATAGGAACACTAACTTTTTTCATGTTTCCACCATAACTAGAAGAAAAAAAAGTAGACCTCAGACAATTAAAAACTCGGAAGGGAACTAGGTAATGAATATGGAGGAAATAACTAGGGCTGTCCAGGATTTTTTCTATAATCTTTTGAGGTGTGAAACCTCTATTCCATACCCCTAGAGGACTTTCAGGTTCCAGAGAAAATTGAGTAACGAGGTTAAAGAAGCCCTTGGGGCTCCTGTTTTAAATAATGAAATTAAAAATGTTGTGTTTAGCATAAAACCTATGAAAGCTCCAAGTTCGGATGGACTCCAAGCCCTATTTTTAAAAAAATACTGGGATATTGTTGGTGATTCTATTTATAATCTTATAAAGGATATGATAGAAAACAAAGTTTGCTCTTGTGACCTTAATAAGACCTATGTGACTCTTATACCTAAAGTTGATAATCGTACACAGGTCACCCAATTTAGACCTGTTAGTCTGTGTAATGTCCCTTACAAAATTCTGACTAAACTGTTGGTGAGTAGAATTAGACCTTTTATGGAAAAATTAATTAGCCCAAACCAATGTAGCTTCACTCCTGGTAGACAAACTATTGATAATGTCATTATAACCCAAGAAATCATACATTGTCTATGGAGAAAAAAAGGGAAGCGTGGGGGAATGGTTATCAAAATTGACTTAGAAAAAGCATACGATAGAGTCAACTTGAAGTTCCTTTATAATACTCTGCTTCACTTCAATTTTCCCCAATCTTGGGTTGATATCATAATGAGCTGCGTTACAGGATCTTCTCTTTCCATCCTATAGAATGGCTCTCCCCTAGACCCAATCAAATCCAAAAGAGATTTGAGACAAGGGGACCCTCTTTATCCTCACTTATTTGTGTTATGTATGGAATGATTGGGTCAACTTATCCTTGAAAAAGTTCACGAAGGCAAATGGTGTGGTGTGAAAGACTCTAAAAAGGGACCCCAAATTACTCACTTATTTTTTGTTGATGACATTATTTTGTTTTTAAGAGCCATTGAGAGAGACTGTTCAATAATTAAAGAAGTGCTTGAAGAATTCTGCGCATTGTCAGGTCAAAAGATTAGTTTGAACAAATTTGAGGTCTTTTTCTCCCCCAATATAAGTAAAATCCATGCTTTGTTCCTTAGTAAGAAATGTGGTGTAACTCTCACTAATGACCTAGGGAAATCTGTAGGTGTTACTATTTTGCACAAAAGATATTCTAAAGAGCATTTTAAGTTTATTATTGACAAAATCCAAAATAAACTTAGTGGGTGGAAAGTCAAGTCCCTCTTCTTGGCTGGTAGAACCACCCTCGTTAAGGCTGTTACTTCAACAATCTCAAACCATGTGATACAAACTAACTGGCTACCACAAGCCACTTGTGACCAGATTGATAGACTCAATAAAAAAATTTTGTAGGGAGACATACTTGACAAAAAAAAGGTCCACCTAGTGAATTGGAATAGGGTGTGGGTGTGTTCTAACAGAAAGGAAGGGGGGTTAGGAGTGAGAAAGAGCAGGGATAATAACTTAGCCCTACTAACTAAACTGTGCTGGAAAGTGAAAAATAGAGAGAAAGCTCTCTGGGTTGATATGGTTAGGAGCAAATATGTTGATCAAGAAAATCTTAACTGGAATATTAAAACTGCTTGCTCATCAACTTGGAAAATAGTTGGTAAGATTAAAAATATTGTGGACCTTGGTTCAAAATAGTTAATTGGGGATGGAAAACACATTAACTTCTGGACTGATTGGTCGTGGGGTAAGGGCCCTCTAGTGCAGCAGATTTCTCATCCTAATCTCCTTAATCTCAACAAGAAGGTGGTTGATTACATTGATGTTAGTGGCAACTGGAACCTCCAGGAGGCAGGTATGTTTCTTCCTCACTCTATTATTCTTGAGATTTTACAATCCCCTTGTCTTTATCTTCAGAGTTTCAAGATACAATCTGTTGGGGTCTCTCGAGTAATGGTAAGTTCTCTACTAAGGCTGCGTTTGATCTTATTTCTCAATCTAGCTGGAGTGGATCCTCTTCTCTCCACTGGAACTGGGTCTGGGAATTGAATCTCCCACAATAGAAATCAATTTATGTGCCTTGTTCAACATGACAAGCTCCTCACTAATAACCTTAAAGCATCAAGGAATATGGTTAGTGATGTTTCTTGCACTAGATGTCATCACCCAATTGAAACTTCCTCACATGTGATTTTCGATTGCCCAAAAGCCCAAAGAGTGTGGGATATTTTTAAAATTGAACAAAGGATAGGACTCTAATCAGCTAGGTGGGTTACAAGATTGGATCCTTTTGAATTTCAAATTAAGGAAGGTTAAGGACTGGAAAGGTATTAACTGGCCCATCATGTGTGCTTGTGTCTCATGGTGCATATGGCAGGATAGGAATAGAGAGTGTATTACTGATATTACCACCCTGTCTAGTGTAGTTGCAAGGGAAGCGCGACTATTAGCCTTGGATACTGTTAAGGCTTTTCAGACTATTCAAATTGAACCTACTAATTATTCTTCTTGTCTTATTGCATGGTCTTTCCCTCACATGGGCTAGAACAAATTGAATACCGATGGATGCCCAAAAGGAAATCCTGGCCCAGCTGGTGTTGATGGAATTATCAAAAATGATCAAGGAAAATGGATTGCTGGCTTTTATGGGAAGCTTCTAGACAAGGACTCGGAGGACCCTCACCCCAACAGGGTTGTTATTTCACAATGTAGAAGGCTCATGGAGAGTAATCACATACTCATTATCCACACACTTAGAGAAAGCAATTAGTGTGCCGATCTGTTGGCCAATCTTGGCGTCCAACAATCTGATTTTTTTGTGGAGCTGTAAGATCCCCCTCCTCAGTTGGCTATTTTTTTTGTTAGCAAATATGGCCAATGTTGCTATTGCTAGGAACTCTATTTAATGTTTTTTTATATATTTTTCCGATGTATCAAAAAAAAATCATAATAACATCTTTTAGAGAATGAAGCCATTTACAAGGCTACGGTTCCTAACTCTTGTATTAATTTACAAGGCTACGGATCTTTTTGTGAAAAATCATAATAACATCTTTTTGTATTAATTATTTTGTGTTAATTAACTGTTATATGTCTTTTGGCCCAAGAATTGTGTTTCTTCAATGCATCTCTAAGATATTATAAATACCTGTACAAATCCTTCAATAAATATATATACAAAATGTTTCCCTATTCTGTTCTTGGGAGAATTTTAGAGTTTGTTATCTAAAATTCTATTTAGCTTTGTTAACCCTAGAGGAATTTGCCTCAAACCCAACAACAACATAGTGGAGGCATAATTTCCTTAAGGAAAATGAATACACAATCAAAGCCTTCTATTCTAATTTGTTGTATTTATTTTGCTAACACCTGATCCATCTTTTGGTGTAGATAAACCAAACACCAAATGGGATATCATGTACAAAGTAAATTTCCCAACGTCTCCAAATCAGAATCCATTTGCCATCCAAATGTTGAGCAAACTAGGAATGCACTATCTTTAACTTTAATGGAATAAAAGCAGGGTAGACTTTCCTAATATTTCAAGCCTTTATATTTACAAGCCTCGGGCAAATTCATAACCACGGAATAAAATTTAACATGAAAACTTGGCAACAAAGGCATGATATAATTAGATTCAAAACAACTGGAGAGTAATTGGTGATCACTCCCTCCACCAGCATCCTAGTAAAAACTAAGAAACCTGTACCTAAACAATGTTTTACTCCAACAATTTCCTTAATTGTTTTATCTAGTTTCTTGGTCAGTTTGAAAGATATTAGAATCTCAATGTTAGACATGATATCTTGTGGAAAGCATAGCTTATTATGTCTCGTCTCAGGAACCTACCTAAGACACAACAGTGATCATGAAAAAGATGAACTAGAAAAGGTTGTGACCTAGAATTTCTCATTTTCATCTCAAGAGAAAAGTACCTAAGCTAATTAATTGTAAAAACTATTGTTGCATAAAGATTTAATATTCAATGGAGGCCAGGTCTGGAAGAAGCAATTTTGGGCCATGCTTTNCAGTACCTAAGCTGATTAATTGTAAAAACTATTGCTGCATAAGATTTAATATTCAATGGAGGCCAGGTCTGGAAGAAGCAATTTTGGGCCATGCTTTATCAGAGTATCAAATGACTGGATTCCAGGACAATAATCCCATTAAACAATTTCCAATAACACATTCAATCCAAAAATAAAACCCAACAAGCATCAAAATTCCANTTATCAGAGTATCAAATGACTGGATTCCAGGACAATAATCCCATTAAACAATTTCCAATAACACATTCAATCCAAAAATAAAACCCAACAAGCATCAAAATTCCATCAACCTCATTCAAACCAAAGTAACTACAACAAGATCAATACCAGTCAACAAACTCACGTAATATTTGAGGGACTAATCCATTTAGTGACTCACCTCAGCAGATAAAGTATGAAAAGTAGAAGAAGAGGCTCTAGAATGACCTCGAAACTCTGTGTCTCGCCCTGCCAGACTTCTTGATTCACTCCTCAGCGATGATCAATGGCAGTTTATATTATGAGCACAAGTTGCATTATGTACCTTTTAAGATTGTAAATACTTAATATTCATCAAGAAAAACAATACAATAACTCTTACAACTCAAAATATAAGTTGTTGAAGTGTTTATAACATTTTCAACCTAAAGTGGACTTATGTTTCTGCCGGTTGGTTTGGGAATAGGCATACCCATTGCTTGCATCTGAACGAATAAAACTTCCAATTGTCTTTGCTGAGCCTCAAACTGTCTTTGTTGAGCATCAAACTTAGCTTTGAATATGTGTTGTATTTGACTCATCTGCTTCTCCATTTGTGCTTGTTGAGCCTCTATCTCTAAATGCTTAGCCTCCATATCTTTATGTCTACTCAATTGGTCATTTAGTTGGNAAATTTCTACAATTATTGGTAAACTTCCACCTTCGTGGAACGATTACCAAAGGATTTTAAAACATAAAAAAAAGTCTTTGAAATTGGATGAACTATTTCAACCCATTCAGATTGAAAATAAAGCATGGTTGAGAGAAAATGTTGCAAATCAAGGAAAGACGGAAAAAATACATAATGTTGAAGGGCTAGATACAAACTCTACGAAACTAATCAACAAGTCTCATAACGGGAAGAAGAATTTTTCCAACTCCAGGAGGAAAAGAGGAAACTTAAATAAATAGAAATTTCCTAACAAGAAGAAGAAAGGTACTTGTTTCCTATATGGAAAATTGGGACATTTTGGTAAGAAATGTCGTCACCGAAAAGGCTACAAAAAGAAAGAAACCAATTTGGTGAAAAACAGCGAAGACATGGTAACAATGCTTACCGAGATTCTTATGGTAAGTAATGATGAAGGTTGATGGGTTGATTTGAGTGCAACCTGTCATGTGACTCCTAGCAAGAGTGTCTTCAAGACTTATGAGGCTATTATTGACGAGAAAGTCGTGTTCATGGGAAACTCCTCTACAAGTGCTATCATGGGAAAAAGAACTGTGCAACTTCCTCTTACTTCTGGAAAAGTGCTTACTCTCAAGGATGTTCATCACATTCCGGGATTGAGAAAGAGTATTATCTCCGTTAAGAAGCTTGATGATCATGGTTTTAGATTTGTATTTGATTCCCAAAAAGTGATCATTTCAAAGAAAGGTTCATTTGTTGGGAAAGGTTATGTCAAAGACAATATGTATTTGCTTAGTATGAATAAAGAAGTTTCTATTTCTGCTTATATTGTTGATTCACATGATAATGATGTTTGACATTATAGGTTAGGACACATTGGTAGTATTATTATGAATCGCATGATTTCACATAATTTGTGCCTACTAATAGTCGTATCCTAACTACTCAAAATTGTGAATGTTGTGCTCAAGCAAAAATTGTTAAACATTCATTTAAAATTGTCTCTAGATCTACTAAGTTGTTAGAATTAATTCATACCAACATATGTGATAATAAAGATCTTTTTGACTAGAGGAGGAAAATGATATTTTATAACTTTCATTGATGACTATTCTAAGTATACTGATGTATATATGATTAAAACAAAAGATGAGGCTTTTGAAAAGTTTAAAATATTCAAAGAAGAAGCTGAAAACAATCTTGGAAAAATAATTCAAAGGATTAGATCCGTTAGGGGTGGTGAATATCGCCTAAATTAGTACATTAAATTCTGTGAAATGCATGGAATAGTTAGAGAAGAGTCAGCCCCTAATTCTCCCCCTCAAAATGGTGTGGCCAAACGGAAAAATAGGACTTTATTAGAAATGGTTAGTGCTATGCTATTACAATCTAATTTGCCTACTAGTTTTTGGGGTAAAGCCTTATATACTGCTTGTCATTTAACTAATAGAATCTTGCACAAGAATCAAGATAAAACTCCTTATGAGTTATGAAAAAATCGAAGGCCTAACATTAATTATTTTAA
>CAUOFW020001892.1:85286-115795 GCA_963454935.2 Ilex paraguariensis
AGTCTCTCAACTTTCTAGTTTCTCCTATATATATCTTTTTCTAGAAGTCAAGACCAAATTAATTCAATTCTCCTATTTATTTTTGCAAAATTCCACAAGATTAACAACTCACCTTTGATTTGCAACTCTCTTTTAATGCTCAGATAGTAGTTTTTCATATTTTAGTCATATATCTAAGTTTTATGTTTGTTATGAAATGTCTATTTGCATATATACTAGACTTGTTTAATTATTGTTCTTCAGAAATCTATGTTATATATTTTTCATCTCAATTTTTCAGTTCGTAGGATCTTACGATTCTCAATCTAATCCTATGGGTCCAATCAATTAGCAATCCCCATCGATCCAAGTTAGGATCTTGACTTTAGAAGCCTTGATTTTCAAGCATTTATTAGATAATTGATATTTGAAAAAAAAAAAAAAGATATTTGTACTTGACCTCTACAAGAGAGCATTAGGCAAATTCAAATCAGATTGGAAATGTACACACTAGCAGAATAAAATTCCAATATAGCAAACAGATTGATATATATTTACTTCTCAATGCATCCTTATTGCAGACTGATTACTAATCAATGCCATATATTTCGAAAAGTAAGAAGTGGCATGGTATTTACAAGTTATAGATGACAGAGCCAACAAGACATTTTACAGCAATTGATTATTCACAGGCCACGCAGATAACAGTTTGAACGGCTTCTGATGCACCTTAATATTTTGTACCAGACACCATACAAATTTTTTAGGCATAGCAGGTCTCTCCATCCCAATCTTGCAGATGCATCTGGCACCATGGTATATAAAATAAGTTGCCTCATAATGGAATTGAATCCACCTCTCATCATGTACAATCTGGCAACATAATCCCTGCAAGGGAAATTAAGCAAAATTTAACTGAAAGAGCACCAGGTCACAAACAGATANATCCCAATCTTGCAGATGCATCTGGCACCATGGTATATAAAATAAGTTGCCTCATACTGGAATTGAATCCACCTCTCATCATGTACAATCAGGCAACATAATCCCTGCAAGGGAAATTAAGCAAAATTTAACTGAAAGAGCACCAGGTCACAAACAGATAAATGATTGAATACTGCCCGAATTGTAATTATGAAGTTCACAAAAAAAGGAAAGAAAAAGGTAATAGGATACAGCAAGAAGAACCCCAAAAGAAATGATATTTATCAAACAAGAAAGGCCTAAAAGGACAGATACTAGAATGCCTCGAGACATAGAATAGAGATAACTACCATTAGCCACAGATGAAGGCACTCAAAAATGTCAAGATTGATTAGGAAGCTGAGCAAATGTCCCAGTGTTGGGGCTGCAATTCCCCACCATCATCTCCTCATAGACTGCATATGCACGATCGGGATTTCCTGAAATGCTATGTCCTCTAATGAGAGCATTATAAGTAAAGACATTAGGTTCAAGGCCCATGAATTGAAGTTCTTCATACATCTTTCCTGCTTCCTCTATCATTCCAACAATCCCAAGATTGAGTATCAAAGAATTGTAGGTATAAAGGTTGGGTGTAATCCCTTTGCTCCGCATCTCCTCAAGAAGGGAGAGAGCTTCCTTTATTCTTTGTGATCTCCCAAGGCCATTAATCATAAGGTTGTAAAATATTAAATCAGGATCAAGGCCGGATGACTTTAATTCCTCAAAGTAACACAAAGCATCATCCACTTTCCCCGACATGCACAGGCAATCAACAAGAATGGTGTAGGACTTCAAATCGGGTCTTACACCCTCTTTAACCATCCTATCAAATAACTCACAAGCAGTTTCCACATCACCTGCTTTCCCAAATCCATTAATAAGAATATTGTAGATAGCAGAGTTAGGTTTGCATCCATAATCCGTCATCTCCTCAAAGAAATTCTTTGCTTCATCCAATTTTCCAAGTTTTAAGAGACCATCTATAAGAGGACCATAAGTACAAGGAGTGGGAGAAAAATCTCCACTTATGAGATCGTAGTACAAATCTATAGCTTGATCTAAACAATTAGATTTTACAAGACCTGAGATGAGTATATTCTGAGTGATAGTGTTAGGCTTACATCCTCTGCAGAGCATCTCTTCATAAAGTTCAAAAAGTTCTATAGGATTCCCAGACTTCCCAAGATAATCTAGCAACAAGTTGTAGGTGAAAACATCTGGAGCACAACCAGCATTCTTCATCTCCTTAAATAGATCCCAAGCCAGTTCTTTAAGATTAATAGCGAGAAGCCCATCAATTAGGAGGTAATATGCTTCTGGTGTTGGTTGAATTCCAAAAGATTTTGTGAACTTTGCAAATAGTTTATGAGCATCAAGGGGTTTCTTCTGCTTACACAAAACCTTAATCAGAGGTACCATTACTGAATCATTTCTGCAAAGAGAATCAGATACCAACCTCTCGGCAAATGAGATGGAATGACCTAGTTCAGATTCATTTACTATCCCTTCCATTAAATTTCCCCAAAAAGATCTCCCAGACCAATTTCTATTGTTGTGGACAAAGTCCTTGGTGAGCTTAAAAGCATCCTCAATCCGCCCATCTTTCACAATCCTAGGCAGGAGGGTGCACAAAGTTACATTATCAGTGTAGAGCATTTTCCTCATCTGATGGAATAACCAGAATGCTTCACTAACCCTGTTTTGTCTAGCTAACCCACAAATAACAGTGTTATAAGTAAAAACATCAGGGCTGCAATTCTTTTCTGTCATCGTATAGAGCATCTTTAAGGCCCCATCAACCTCGTCACTCTTGCAAAGGCAATCAAGAAGTGTATTGAAAGTAATTGTGTTGGGAGGACACCCATACCCAGTCATGCTCTCAAATAAATCAATAGCCTCTTGAACTCTACCCTCCTTACTGAGTCCTGCCAATAATGTATTGTAGGTCACTACCGTAGGAGCAAGCTTCATATCCTTCATACTACAGAATAGTGCCCATGCTTCATTTACCCGATCAGCCTTGTAAAGTGTGTCAATCAAAGAATTGACAACAATCACATCAGGATCACAGCCACTCTCTGTCATCTCAGATAGTAACTGAATGGCTTCATCAATCTTCCCACTGTTACTATAGCACTTCATCATCATGTTATAGGTTATAGAATCTGGTACAAGCCCACTCTTTTTAAGTCCATTGAAGATATTTTTTGCCTCCCCAAGCCTACCCAGTTCTGCAAGACTATGCAAAGATGCATTGCAAGCAACTACATTAGGAATAATTCCACGAGCTTTCATCTTCTCAAAGGTTTCAAGAGCTTTGTCAGACTCTCCTAATTTCCCATAGTAGTCAATGAAAAGAATGTAGGTGTAAGCAGTAGTTTCAATACCAAGAGAGTCCAAACTATCAAATAGTTCTAATGCATCATCCAGCCTATTTACTCTCAGAAGCCCACAAACCAATGTGTTGTAGGTCTGAAGATTCGGAAACACCCCTTTCTTTTTCATGACATCTAATGTACTAAATGCCGCGTCAACTTTCCCGACTTTGCATAATGAATCAATAAGGATGGTGAAAGTAACCACATCTGCAGCATAACCATCAGCTTCCATCTCACTCCAAAATTCTCTTACAGCATCCAAGTCCCCATGGTCACCAAACTTATCTAATAAAGTGATGTATGTCACTCGATCAGGTCTATGGCAGCTAGATTTCATCTTTGTAAATACTTCCTTGGCAATATCAAGCTTTCTTGCATTACAAAGAGCATCTATAAGAACAGTATATGTTACTACATCAGGTCCACAACCCTCCTCATCCATTCTTTTCAGTATATTAATAGCCTCATCAATTTTTCCAGCCCTCCCAAGCACCCTAATGCAAATAGTGAATGTGTACACATTCGGCCTCAGTCCCAAGCTTTCCATTTCTTTCAACAAACTCATGACAGTTTCAATATCCCTTCTTTTCCCCAATGCAACCATAAGTGCAGAATAACTCTTGAGACTAGGTTTAATCTCTTCTGACACCATTCTTCTATATACTTCTAAAGCCTCCCTACAAAACCCTGATTGAAGAAGCAAATGGATCAGTCCATTATACGAATAGGCATTCAAAACAAACCCTGCTTTTCTCATCTGTTCAAGAGCAAATGAAGCTTGCCGAATCCCTCCCTTTATATAAAGACCCTTAAATATTGTCAAATAAGTACTCAAATTCCTATATATGATTTGCTTTTGCATCAAATCAAACACCACAGCCATATCACCTATCCTCCTATGTACCCTCAAGAGCTCAAGCATGTAATTACATGTTTCCGTAGTGTGAACAACATTGGGCAACTCCGCTACTGACTTGAAGAATGAAAAAGCTTGACTGGGGTCTGATGATGACTTCAAAATCCCAATAACTTCCTCAGGAGACATTCTCTTTTTAGGCTTCCCATTTACCACTACCACCTCATATTGACTTTTAGTCACAAACCCACAGAGACCCGCTTGTTTTTTCTTATGTGTTTTGTAGCTCACCATAGACCCAAATGGGGAAACATTCAAAACTAAGTTTGTTCTTCCTGGTGAACAATTAAAACTTGAAACACAAGGTCTTGTATCCCATGGTGTAGTATCAGTTACAGAACAATAATTAAAATTACTAGAGGAGCAGAGTGTAATCACAGCCATACACGAATTACGAGCAAAAATGCAAAAACCATAAGAGTTATGAAATGCCCAAATTAGAAGAATGTGGTATATTGCAAGTCTTTCGCTTGTTGAATTTCTTCGAAGAATGCAAAATGAGGTAGAGATACAAAGATGGGTTTTATCAGCTTACCAAAGGTTTCCGCCTGGCGTGGAGAGAGAAGAGGAGGAGAGGTGGGGTGTCAGTTTTATCAGTTGAGTAGAAACCTCGTGGCCGTAGGCAGAAGTGTCTGTGTTTGGATACATTGTTGGATATTTCTTGCGGGGAATGAATTTTGCCACGTGGGAATAGAAACATTTCATAAATATTTGGATAAATTTCATCCACACTCCTCTAATTAGCCATATCTTCAAAGACACCCTCTATATTTTGAAACTTCAATAACACCCTTGGTCGGATAATATCTATTTTAACAAAGATTTTCATTTTACTAAAATGCCCATGAGATATTTTTGGTTTGATTCATCTGTTTGTTTGCATTTTGGTCTTTTCTAATTTATTTTTGATTTTTTTGATTTCTAGTGTTCAATTTATTCTTCTATTTGAATCAATAATGAAGATGGTTTGTTTATTATATTTTTCATATATTATGAGCCATGTGTGGTCTATTTTTTTTTAATTTCATTTATTGAAGATGTTTTGTTTTTTTGGTCAATTAGTGAGGACTTTTTTTTCGTTTCCATCCACCATCGTGCCTCCACAACCTATGCTTTATGTTTTAACCTTTGTCACTACATTGAGATTCAGGACATAATATTTTCATGTAGGAAATGACATTATAGTCTTTTTATATATAGAAGGAAGTTTGGAATTTTTTGCCAACTCCATTCACTTTTTCCATTGCATGAAAACGGCGGTTAACCATTAGGGGTGTAAGTGAAATGAAAGTAGTCAAGCTCCCTTCACCTTTGCAAATGTAAATATGCTCTCACCCAATGGGAAGGGGAAAATAGAAAACAAAAAATAAAAATAAAAATCAAAGAACAATTATATGATCCAATTATGTGGATAATTTGGACTTGTGTGAAAGGGCAAAGAGCCACAAAGAAAACGAAAAGTGCTGGTGGCATAAAAGGCCCTTTCGAAAAANCTATTTTAACAAAGATTTTCATTTTACTAAAATGCCCATGAGATATTTTTGGTTTGGTTCATCTGTTTGTTTGCATTTTGGTCTTTTCTAATTTATTTTTGATTTTTTTGATTTCTAGTGTTCAATTTATTCTTCTATTTGAATCAATAATGAAGATGGTTTGTTTATTATATTTTTCATATATTATGAGCCATGTGTGGTCTATTTTTTTTTAATTTCATTTATTGAAGATGTTTTGTTTTTTTGGTCAATTAGTGAGGACTTTTTTTTCGTTTCCATCCACCATCGTGCCTCCACAACCTATGCTTTATGTTTTAACCTTTGTCACTACATTGAGATTCAGGACATAATATTTTCATGTAGGAAATGACATTATAGTCTTTTTATATATAGAAGGAAGTTTGGAATTTTTTGCCAACTCCATTCACTTTTTCCATTGCATGAAAACGGCGGTTAACCATTAGGGGTGTAAGTGAAATGAAAGTAGTCAAGCTCCCTTCACCTTTGCAAATGTAAATATGCTCTCACCCAATGGGAAGGGGAAAATAGAAAACAAAAAATAAAAATAAAAATCAAAGAACAATTATATGATCCAATTATGTGGATAATTTGGACTTGTGTGAAAGGGCAAAGAGCCACAAAGAAAACGAAAAGTGCTGGTGGCATAAAAGGCCCTTTCGAAAAAACCCAAATTGAGATCTGCATGCATAGATTGTGTTAAGGTTTTGATTTTATACCACCAAGCAATGACATAAAATAAAATAAAAACTTACCTGACATAAGATAGAAAAACAAAGTCTTAATAGAATATGACCCAAAAAATTATATCATTTCACCATAGATACACCAAATCAGCACACACAGAGAGAAAGTTCACTACAATGACACATATACATATACCTTGGTAAGAACCCAAGAGAAAATAACCAATAATCACCATTCCAATTGATAAAGTCTATATTAGGCATTTCATCGATCAATTTTTGAGCATACTTGAATGCAAGTACTAATATTAAAATTATAAAATAGGCCCCAATCGAAAGTAGGGAGAGGAAAGAAGAACGAAATAAAAATCTACTTAAAAAACAGAGAGCAAAAAAAGTTTCAATTGGTATTATTGTAGCATTATTTCCATAAATGTCGTATGCCAAGATTGAAGTTTAGCTAATCAACACAATCACTCGCACATGCATAAAAATGTAAAAATTTACCTAGCTAATAACCACGGTTATTGCTCCACAAAAAAAAACAAAAAAAAACTAATAACTAGATTTTGGGTTGGATGGTAGTGGTGTCTTAGGGAGTAAGGAGACACCTAGGGATGACAGTGGACCGGGGAAAAACAGGTATTCATCTAAACCCACCCCGTTTTGACCGGGGATGGACGATACATATTGGACAGTGGACATATACGGGGATACCCGTATAAACCCGTGCGGGGATGAAGGCGGGGATAGATTTACTCTTACCCCCGCTTCGTCCTTGCTCCCGTTACCTGTTAAATATATATAAACTCTCAATTAAAACCCTAGGCATAAATTATTCCTCTTCCTCAATCAACGCCGCCCCTCTCTCTCTTTCTCTCACGCACGCAAATGGTGATCTGAGTTTGCAAACCCGCGCATCTTCATCATTCATCTTCATCTTCAATTGTTGCTTCTCTCAGTCGATCGAACCTTAGTGCCTCCTCCTCTTTGAGTCTCAGAGACTCTCGCCAGTCGCCTCTCTCGCTGTCTCGTCTTCGAAGCCACAAGCCATCCACAAGCATTCCAGGTTCTCTCTCTCTCCTCTCTATGTTCTATATGATTGGTAGCAGTTAGTATGCCGTGCAATTTCTACTTGTGGGTTGCCTCCACAAAGCCCGAAAGTGATTATTCTTGTTTATAATATGTTTTAGAGGAATCTGCATTTCCATCAAATGAGATTTTGAACCTTTATAAATATTGACAGAAGGAAATAACTCCCAAAATGAGATTTTGAGGTCCATACTGAATCCAATCTCAATTAATACATNAGGAAATAACTCCAAAAATGAGATTTTGAGGTCCATACTGAATCCAATCTCAATTAATACATTGATCCTCTTCATTTTGTCAACGAACTTGGTATTGAACTCAAAGGAATCAATTGGTGAGATCGTTTTGGTGTTCGGCTCTTTGTTAAGAATTTTATACTTTGCACATGAAAGGGAATGGAGCAGTCTTAGGACATCATCATCTGACAGGTTTAACTGACTTATAATTTCCCGGTAACTCAATCAATCTGAGGAATTGAATAGCAGCAGAGTCGAAGCCTATAAAGGTAGAGCTCATGTCAGTGTGAATGTGTCAAACTCTGCCCTTTGTGCTGCTGCCCATCCACTGCCAGCGGCTCAGAGCCAATCATTGTTGCTCCCATGCCACCAACATCACTAGCCCCCTGCCCTTTTCTTCACTCACGACCAACAGCCACCACCACCACATGCCCATCCTGCACATTAAGTGTTCGTTAAAATGTCTAAGACACTACCACATGTTCATCCTGCACATTGTGGATCTGATTGAGGTGAAAAAGTGTCAGCAAAGGAAGGGAAGAGTTTTACTTAGGGGTAGAGTTGTGGGTCATGCGATCTAGGGTTTTTGGGTGGGGCTGAGGGAGGGGGGAAGGATTTTACATGAGCAATTTCAGTTAGTAAATGCTGCTGAGGAAATGCCAACGAGCCATTTCATTTTTACTTGAATAAAGATGATTCAAATACTGGTGATGGTTGATTTTGGTTGTTCAAACTTAGGCTGTTCAAAAGGCTAATTTTTTGTGCATCACTCTTGGCCTCCATGTTTGCTCACCCCTGCTAAGTTAAGGTTTCCTTTTTTGAGGCGGGCTATTGTGATCTAGTGGTTGGGCATCCAAGTTGCATCTTCTTCACCACAAACATGTGAAATGGTTGTGTCTATTTCTATAAGAAGCAAATGGAAATTGCTTTCCTAAAAATTTTTCCCGCTACGAGGGCGTTGATGAAAATTTTATGATGAAATAGGGTTGTACTAAAAATAATTTACTTTACGAAAATATTATTGGAGGTACCATTTGTTACAACATTATTTTACTTATGCACTGCTTGGTAAGTAAAAAGAAAAGAGAACAGAATTGTATGACTGTGTTTGATTGGATACTTGAACTCGATTGATTATGTTTTCCATTCAATAATTACATTAGAAACTGTGCATGATTGTGTTTGATTGGATCCTTGGGCTTGGGCTTGGGCTTGGGCAGGTATGGGGGAAGCGGGAACGGGGACGGAGACGAAGATTATAAATTTATTCATGGAAGGGGATGAGGATGAAAATTATAGCTGTTAACAGGGGTGGACCGTGGATGGAAGAAGGTTTTTTAAGCGGATACGGGGATGAAGACTATACCCCCGCCCCAGCTTCGATCCATTGACATCTCTAGAGGCACCATTGCGTTGTATGGAACAAATAGTAACTAAACAGACAAACAAATTGTAGACACTAATACATGCACACACCTTGTAAAGTTAAAACCATTGCAGCTTTGTGATGAATCAAAATTACTTCTTTATTACTTTATGCTCTCTGCCCATGAGTTGAAATGTAAAAGTAGGACACTACTTCCAAAGAAAGGGTACCGCTGGGAACAAACTAGAATTCAAGGGTATTGATGGTAACCAATTTGACGGTATTGGTGGACCTGCAACAACATTGAAAAGTTAAGAAAACCCATTTTGCCTCATGGTAAGGGATGAAAACTCAATGCATTTGAATCTCAGCAAATCACAACTACTGTATTCAAATTCCAACAACTTAACTATTCAACAGCGTGTGTGCATGTGTTGCAAAAAAAAAAAAGAGAAATTTTTTTTACCTGTGGGAGGATGTTGATCAATCTCTAAGCTTCTTGTGACTGCTAGCATCATCAAAAAACAAGAAAAATAAATGAGAGAAGGGGTAGCTGCTAGCAAAGAAACACAAATGAAAGGGGATATAATAGCGAGCAAAAGCCAATTTAATAGTGAACCCAAAGCCAAACCCAAATAGTGAGCAAATTAATTACAATGATAACACTTAATTGTCATTTTTATTGCAAAACCCAATATAAAAGTGAGCAAAACCCAATATAACAGTGAACACAACCAATAACACATTAAGCAAAGCCCAAACCCAAACATGATCTCTAATTTAAGCCAAATCCAAGCGCAACACATGATCTTTAATTTAAGTAAAACCCAAACAGTGAACCCAAACTCAAGGTGGATATGCAAGAAAACATGAAATTCAAAACTCAAACCCTTTTTTTTTTTACACAATTTCGGTGGATTGAACATGATTTATGTTTAATCAAAAAATATTGGCATGGTAATTTGTCGTGTCATGCCCCAAATTTCCACAAACCCGGAGAGTGAGTGTAAAGGAAGAAGAAAAGTAAATGAAAGGTCATTAGGTTGGATAAATTGGTTTCTCATTCATTTCCCATGTTTTTTCAAAGTTTTTAAAACAACTTTTCTTTCTTCCATTTTTAGCTTATTCTTCAAGGTTTCTAAACCCCTTCTTTTGACATCCTTCCCGCCTATTTAAAAGATGTATTACACACCTAACAAGTCTTTTAATTTTTTTTTTAATAAAATTTTGACATAACCTCCTTTGTTTCCAAGCCTTTTTTTCATCTAATATTCACAATATTTCATATGCATTATTATATCACAACCCACCCTCACTCGGTGGCCACAATTCATGTAAATTAAACATACATCCATTGTTCTCAACATACATATCTAATTGTCCCAATATACACATATAATACTCATCAAATAAGAGATATCCTACATATTAATTGGGTTTACACTTTTACACTTTAAAATGACCCAAGGTCTAAATCCATTACTTTTTCAAATTAAAATACAAGTCATTTGAGTTTATGCCCATACATACAAAATATGCCCAAAGGCCAAATATCCATTCAAGTCCTTTTTCCCTCATTCCTTTAAGACTTTTTCAAGTCTCAAGTATCGGGAGCCTCATCTGTAATATGATATCCCATGAATGGGTCAGCTCAACTGCTGGTATGACAAAAGGCCAATGCTAGGAACAAATTTAAAGCGAGGTGTGGCATGTGCAAGTGTACATTTTAAAAACTACAACCCCATAATCCCTCAATGCTATGCTGTGTCAATATGCATGACACACCCATGCAACTCTATGTCACCCATGTTTTGCTTCACGGTTCGCCCCCGTCAGCCTACGAGTACTGTCATTGGCCAAATTTTAGATTTTTCACCACAGGATCTACACCCTCATAATGCATAGCACCAAGTGCTCAACTCACACTATGTTCCAAGGATTCATGTATGCCAAGATGCCTTGATTTTTTTTCAATGTGCATTCTATGAAACATTTTATCAAACACCTTATCTACATGAATGTGAAACACCATTCAATGAATTAAACATATGATCAAACTTCATATTCATTACTTTCACAATTTCTCAAAAAAATTACAAATACACAACTACTAAATCATGTAGTAAATCATAACTCTCATATCAAAAGAGTTTCTCTACATGAATATAAGATAGAATATAATAATACAACACATAAGCAATATACACCTTTACCATAGCAACAAACACAAAAGTACTTAAACCATAAATTCTAAATTTTTAAAGCAACTACCAACTAAATGATTTTTTAACATCAAGTAGATACCTAAATCATCCAATCAACACATAGAAAGACAAGAAAACTTAAATTTATTCTCAACTTAGCAAAATATCATACCTAAAATGATTTTTCTCAAACCAAGGGAGTTGTATTCACTTCAAAGCCGAACCAATCGGTGAGAATATAGCTCTTATTGAGAGAAACAACTTCTTAGAAGGAAGTCTTGCAAGAATCTTGGCTTAAGATTGAGTTTTGGTGGCTTGAAGCTTGAAGAACCTAGGATTTTTCTTTATACTTCCACCTTGAACGTGTACTGCCCCTTCCCAGAACAAAAACACTGATATTTTTATACTAAAGGGCTGTATTTATAGTGGAGGGCAAAGGTGTAAAATGACCATTTTGCCCTTGATGAATACGGGACCCTGTTACACTACAACTCTGAAACGTCTCAATTCGATATTTTATTTTAACCAACGTTATTAAAATTATTTTAAATAAAAATTTTTAAAAATATATATTTTCGCTAGTGGCCGGGTTTGGCCGGTCCTACCTAGGCTGCTCGGGATACCATTTTTTGAAATTATTTTTGTTTAGGCTTAAATTCGTACAGTAGATGTATTTTAACATTCTAAGCATGTTTCTCTTCTTTGACATACTCAAATTATACTTCTAAATATGAATTATACCTAAATGATGCATATATAGTGTCTTACCGACAAATGGTGCATGAATAGTATCATATCGGCAAAACTGAAAAATTTATCCTTATTTTTCAAATCTCTACATCCTTCCCCCTTAAATAAATTTTGTTCCAAAATTTATAAATGTACCTCTATGAATAAATAACTTTGGATACTTAGCGCGAACTTCAGCCTCACGCTCCCAAGTAGCCTCCTCGACCCCATGATGGTTCTAAAGAACCTTGACCAAAGAGATGGTCTTGCCCTACAAAACTTGGTCCCTCGAGTCCAATACCTCCATAGGCCTCTCATCATAAGAAACATCACCCTCCACTTGAAGATCTACCAAATTTAGCACATGTGAAGGGTCAGGCTCGTATTTCCTTAACATTGACACATGAAAGACATCATGAACCCCAAATAGCTGTGGCGGTAATGCTAGCTTATAGGTCACCTCACCAACCTTCCCAAGGATCTCAAATGGTCCTATAAACCGCGGTGACAGTTTCCCGCTATGCTCGAATCTCCTCAATCCCCGTCGTGGGGCTACCTTGAGGAACACATGTCCCCCAACACCAAATGATAGAGGTCGCCGCCTCCTGTCTACATAAATCTTCTGGAGGCTCTGTGCTGTCAATAGACACTGTCTAATCACCTGTATCTTGTCCGTGGTCTCACGAACTATGTCAGGCCCTAAGGCTACTGTCTCCCATACCTTAGTCCAACATACTGGTGAATGATACGGCCTACCATACAACGCCTCAAAAGGTGCCATCTCAATACTAGACTGATAGCTGCTGTTGTTGTAGGCAAAATTTACTAAAGCAAGGTGATCTTCCCAGCTACCTTTGAAGTCCATAACACATGCTCTAAGCATGTCCTCAAGTATTTGAATAGTACGTTCTGACTGGTCGTCAGTCTGAGGGTAGAAAGCAGTACTAAACAGTAGCTGAGTCCCTAAGGCTGTCTGAAGACTCTGTCAAAACTGTGCAGTGAAACGTGGGTCTCTGTCTGAAACAATGGAAATAGGAATCCCATGTAGTCGCATAATCTCTTGGATATACAACCTATTTAGAACATCCACTGAATCAGTCGCTCTAATCGGTAGGAAATGTGTGGACTTTGTCAACCTGTCAACAACAACCCAAACTACATCATGACCTTTAGGTGACTTCGAAAGACCCATCACAAAATCCATAGTAACAAACTCCCACTTCCACTCAGCCATTGACAATGGCTGTAACAAACCCCCAAGTCTCTGGTGCTCAACCTTAACCTGCTGGCACGTGACACATTTCGATACAAATTACGCCACATCCCCCTTCATTCCCGTCCACCAATACTGGCGGTGTAAATCATAGTACATCTTAGTGCCCCCTGGGTGTACTGCTAGGCGTGAATGATGAAAATCTCTAAGGACATCAATCCTAAGAGACTCTAGAACAAAGACTCTACCCATATACCTTAGGCTAAGGTCAGAATGAACCGTCCATCCCTCAAAGCCCTTGGCACTTGCAACTCGTGCTCGAATCTGCCCTGCCTCTATGTCCTGTAACTGTGTCTCAATAACCCTGCTCAACAGTGTAGGCTATGCACAAACACTGAATAGTGTGGCATGTCCCTCAAACTCGGCAAGGTCTAAGTCAAACTCCCCAATGTCTCCCATCATCTCCCACTCCCTAATAGCAATGCTAGCTATAGTGCTCCTCGGTCTCCTACTGAGCATCTGCTACGACATTGGTCTTCCTAGGATGGTACTGAAGGTCAAAATCCTAATCCTCCATATACTCCATTCATCTCCTCTGTCGAAGGTTCAAGTCCTTCTACGTGAAAATGTATCAGAGGCTCTTGTGATTTGAGAACACCTCGAACCTTTCCCTATATAAGTAGTGTCGCCAACTCTTAGGTGCAAAAATGACGATAGCTAACTCCAATCATGTGTGGGGTAGTTTTGCTTATGATTCTTTAACTATCGAGAACCATAAGCTACCACTCTACCCTCTTACATCAATATACAACCTAATCCCTCTCGTGAAGCATCACAATAAATGGTATATCCAATACCTCCCTCAGGTATAATCAGGACAGGTGTTGGAGTCAGCCTTTTCTTCAGCTCCTAAAATGAATGCTCATAGTCATTTGTCTACTCAAATCTAATGCCCTTGCGCGTCAGACGAGTCATCAGTGAGGTAAGACGAGAAAATCCCTCCACAAATCGACGGTAGTACCCTGCCAATCCTAAGAAACTCCGAATCTTAAACACACTCTTTGGCCTCTCCCAATTCATAACAACGTCAATCTTAGAAGGATCCACAGATACCCTACTACCTGACACAACATGCCCTAGAAACTACATCTCCTGAAGCCAAAATTCACAATTCGAGAATTTAGCAAATAAATAATGTTCTCTCAAAATCTGTAACACAATCCGTAGGTGAAAGGCATGCTCATCCTCAGAAGGTGAATAAATCAATATATCACCAACAAACACCACAACAAACTGATCTAAATAAGGACTAAAAATGCGATGCATCAAGTCCATGAATGCTGCCAGGGCATTTGTCACACCGAATGACATAACCACAAACTCATGATGGCCATAACGAGTGCGAAAAGCTGTCTTCGCCACATTCTCCTCCCGTACTCTCAACTAATGATACCCTGATCTAAGATCAATCTTCGAGAAATATCTCGAACCCTTAAGCTGAACAAACAAGTCATCTATCCTCGGCAATGGGTAATTGTTCTTGATAGTGACCTTGTTCAGCCTCCTATAATCCACACACAAACGCAATGTCTTATCCTTATTCTTCACAAATAGTGCTGAAGCATGCCACGGAGAAGTACTAGGATGAATAAAACCCTTCCCCAGCAAATCAGTCAATTGCTCCTTCAACTTTCTCAACTCAGTTGGAGCCATACGGTAAGGTGGAATGGAATAGGCATAGTGCCTAGGATAAGCTCTATTGTGAACTCTATCTCTCGTCTTGGTGGTAGACTAGTCAAGTCATTCGGGAAGACATTTGAAAACTCATCTACTATGGGTGGTAATGCACTCTCTGTAGTCCCACTCTCATCTACTACCAAACTAGCCAATATGTAACTATGACCGCCCCAACTCCTCGAGTCATACAAAGGTGGAACTAAGAAATCCCCATGATCTCCCATGAAATAAAAGCTATCGCCCTCAAGAGTACACACTGTCACTCTCCCCCCTATAACAATCTACGAAAAAAAAACAACCAATCCATCCCAAAATAATATCAAAACTAGACATGTCAAGCAGAATGAAGTCAAAATAAAGGATGTGATCAGCTATCTCTATCGGGCAATCTCTACAGATCCTCGTCAATATCATACTACCCCCAACTGGGGTGTCAACATGCAATGATGGGTCTAACCGATCTATATCCAACCCCAATGTCATGGCAAGCATGGTAGATATGAATGAATGAGTTGCACCCGAGTCTATCAACACGCTAACCCATGAACTAAACACAAGGAATATATCTCGAACCACTGAAGGTCCAGAAATAGATGTCTCTAGTGTGGCCACTACATAAACATGACCTTGAGTAGTCTGGTCTTACCTACCTCCCCCTCTCTGTCCTTGCTGACCTCATCCCCTCTGTCCGGGAGCTTTAACACTCTGTGCGGAGGGTGCAGACTAGGAATATGGTGTCGGAGGTCTATGACCTAACTGTGGTTGTGACAAAAGCACCTGAGTATGCTGATAGTAATGTGGCCTCTGCGAGCTCTATGAAGTCTGCTCCTGAGGACAATTGGCCCTAACATGGCCCATTTGGTGACAAGTGTAGCAATGTTGTGGAGCTCTCTACCTCTGACCCTGTACTGATGGTGGAAATGATCCCTGACTCGATCAACTCCGCGCCCCTGGCTGGGATCTCTCTGGGGAAAATCGGTCATTCTATGGCTAAGCTGTCCACATTAATAACAAGTAAGGGGCCTTTGAGGTACTCCCCCCTGGAAGAAATAGACATAAGAGGTTGAGGGGATAAAAACTAGGCAAGTTGCTGCGGTGTCTATACAAAAGAAACACTAGTCCTGTACCTCTTCGTAGGTCCCCTACCAGTGTAAACTGGGACAGATATAGAAGCCTGATCTGTAACTGCCCCACTCTGTGTCCAGGACTCTCTAATCCCTCTAAGGTCAGCCAACTCCCTCTCAACCTTGGTGGCCCTAATCACTACCTCATCGTAGGTCTTAATAATGTGGCCTGCCAGTCTATCCCTGATGGAGGTCTTCAACCCCCTAACAAAGTAAATGACCGTCAGTCATTCCTCTCGAATAATATGTGGGGCAAATCTCCCCAATGTAGTAAACCGAGACTCATACTGAGTCACCATCATGTCTCGTTGTAGGAGAGCTATGAACTCATCCATATACCCAAGTCGTGCAATCTCGGAAAAATAGTNTCATAACAACGTCAATCTTAGAAGGATCCACAGATACCCTACTACCTGACACAACATGCCCTAGAAACTACATCTCCTGAAGCCAAAATTCACAATTCGAGAATTTAGCAAATAAATAATGTTCTCTCAAAATCTGTAACACAATCCGTAGGTGAAAGGCATGCTCATCCTCAGAAGGTGAATAAATCAATATATCACCAACAAACACCACAACAAACTGATCTAAATAAGGACTAAAAATGCGATGCATCAAGTCCATGAATGCTGCCAGGGCATTTGTCACACCGAATGACATAACCACAAACTCATGATGGCCATAACGAGTGCGAAAAGCTGTCTTCGCCACATTCTCCTCCCGTACTCTCAACTAATGATACCCTGATCTAAGATCAATCTTCGAGAAATATCTCGAACCCTTAAGCTGAACAAACAAGTCATCTATCCTCGGCAATGGGTAATTGTTCTTGATAGTGACCTTGTTCAGCCTCCTATAATCCACACACAAACGCAATGTCTTATCCTTATTCTTCACAAATAGTGCAGAAGCATGCCACGGAGAAGTACTAGGATGAATAAAACCCTTCCCCAGCAAATCAGTCAATTGCTCCTTCAACTTTCTCAACTCAGTTGGAGCCATACGGTAAGGTGGAATGGAATAGGCATAGTGCCTAGGATAAGCTCTATTGTGAACTCTATCTCTCGTCTTGGTGGTAGACTAGTCAAGTCATTCGGGAAGACATTTGAAAACTCATCTACTATGGGTGGTAATGCACTCTCTGTAGTCCCACTCTCATCTACTACCAAACTAGCCAATATGTAACTATGACCGCCCCAACTCCTCGAGTCATACAAAGGTGGAACTAAGAAATCCCCATGATCTCCCATGAAATAAAAGCTATCGCCCTCAAGAGTACACACTGTCACTCTCCCCCCTATAACAATCTACGAAAAAAAAACAACCAATCCATCCCAAAATAATATCAAAACTAGACATGTCAAGCAGAATGAAGTCAAAATAAAGGATGTGATCAGCTATCTCTATCGGGCAATCTCTACAGATCCTCGTCAATATCATACTACCCCCAACTGGGGTGTCAACATGCAATGATGGGTCTAACCGATCTATATCCAACCCCAATGTCATGGCAAGCATGGTAGATATGAATGAATGAGTTGCACCCGAGTCTATCAACACGCTAACCCATGAACTAAACACAAGGAATATATCTCGAACCACTGAAGGTCCAGAAATAGATGTCTCTAGTGTGGCCACTACATAAACATGACCTTGAGTAGTCTGGTCTTACCTACCTCCCCCTCTCTGTCCTTGCTGACCTCATCCCCTCTGTCCGGGAGCTTTAACACTCTGTGCGGAGGGTGCAGACTAGGAATATGGTGTCGGAGGTCTATGACCTAACTGTGGTTGTGACAAAAGCACCTGAGTATGCTGATAGTAATGTGGCCTCTGCGAGCTCTATGAAGTCTGCTCCTGAGGACAATTGGCCCTAACATGGCCCATTTGGTGACAAGTGTAGCAATGTTGTGGAGCTCTCTACCTCTGACCCTGTACTGATGGTGGAAATGATCCCTGACTCGATCAACTCCGCGCCCCTGGCTGGGATCTCTCTGGGGAAAATCGGTCATTCTATGGCTAAGCTGTCCACATTAATAACAAGTAAGGGGCCTTTGAGGTACTCCCCCCTGGAAGAAATAGACATAAGAGGTTGAGGGGATAAAAACTAGGCAAGTTGCTGCGGTGTCTATACAAAAGAAACACTAGTCCTGTACCTCTTCGTAGGTCCCCTACCAGTGTAAACTGGGACAGATATAGAAGCCTGATCTGTAACTGCCCCACTCTGTGTCCAGGACTCTCTAATCCCTCTAAGGTCAGCCAACTCCCTCTCAACCTTGGTGGCCCTAATCACTACCTCATCGTAGGTCTTAATAATGTGGCCTGCCAGTCTATCCCTGATGGAGGTCTTCAACCCCCNCTGACCTCATCCCCTCTGTCCGGGAGCTTTAACACTCTGTGCGGAGGGTGCAGACTAGGAATATGGTGTCGGAGGTCTATGACCTAACTGTGGTTGTGACAAAAGCACCTGAGTATGCTGATAGTAATGTGGCCTCTGCGAGCTCTATGAAGTCTGCTCCTGAGGACAATTGGCCCTAACATGGCCCATTTGGTGACAAGTGTAGCAATGTTGTGGAGCTCTCTACCTCTGACCCTGTACTGATGGTGGAAATGATCCCTGACTCGATCAACTCCGCGCCCCTGGCTGGGATCTCTCTGGGGAAAATCGGTCATTCTATGGCTAAGCTGTCCACATTAATAACAAGTAAGGGGCCTTTGAGGTACTCCCCCCTGGAAGAAATAGACATAAGAGGTTGAGGGGATAAAAACTAGGCAAGTTGCTGCGGTGTCTATACAAAAGAAACACTAGTCCTGTACCTCTTCGTAGGTCCCCCACCAGTGTAAACTGGGACAGATATAGAAGCCTGATCTGTAACTGCCCCACTCTGTGTCCAGGACTCTCTAATCCCTCTAAGGTCAGCCAACTCCCTCTCAACCTTGGTGGCCCTAATCACTACCTCATCGTAGGTCTTAATAATGTGGCCTGCCAGTCTATCCCTGATGGAGGTCTTCAACCCCCTAACAAAGTAAATGACCGTCAGTCATTCCTCTCGAATAATATGTGGGGCAAATCTCCCCAATGTAGTAAACCGAGACTCATACTGAGTCACCATCATGTCTCGTTGTAGGAGAGCTATGAACTCATCCATATACCCAAGTCGTGCAATCTCGGAAAAATAGTGGTCATTGAACATAGCCACAAAGGCATCCCATCCTTCCCCAAAATTGTCTATCCGGTGAGTAGCTATTCTCCACCACTGACTAGCCAACTCAGTAAACTGAAAGGTGGCACACCTGATCCTCAAATGCGGCTCCACGATCGCTTGTGAGTCCAGGATCCTGGTAATATTCTCTAACCACTCCTCAACTACTAGAGGGTCAGGCTGTCCAGCAAAAGTAGGAGGTATCATCCTCTGGAATACCTTTATCACGTGGGTATCTCTGGTCTCGCCACTTGCAGTCATGGTCTCCTGTACGGCTCGAAAACACTCCTGTAAAATGGCCGCCATATCTCTGGCACCAATGCTCTGCTCCACCTTCTCTGCTAGGGCAAGTGTAGGAGTAGGAGTAACGGCCTCCTCAACTGTGCTATGAGTAGGAGCAGCAGCTTGGGGCCTACCACGCCGCGGTGGTGCTGTCGCTCTAGGCCTACCGCGCCTAGGTACTACAGGTCTAGTAGGCATCCTCTTTGATGGCATATGTCTACAATTCCAAGAAAAAAAAATTAATACCTCTTTTCACACTAGACATAGACATTTAAAAGACATGAAACATATATATGTCAACAACTCACACTTCACAATCAACAACCACAACATGTCTTTACATGCACCAAACAAGTTCTTACATTTAACATAATGCTCACCAAAATTTAAAACCATATGTCATGGCCCTATCGTGTTCAGCAACACCCCACAGTCTCTAGGTATTCAAACCTAGGCTCTGATACCAAGTTGTCACGCCCCAAATTTCCACAAACCCGGCGAGTGAGTTTAAAGAAAGAAGAAAAGAAAATGAAAGGTCATTAAGTTGGATAAATTGGTTTCTCATTCATTTCCCATGTTTTCCTAAAGTTTTTCAAGCAACTTTTCTTCCATTTTTAGCCTATTTCTTCAAGGTTTCTAAACCCCTCCCTTTGACATCCTTCCCACCTATTTAAAAGGTGTTTTACATACTTAACAAGTCTTTTAATTTTTTTTCATAAAATTTTGACATAACCTCCTTTGTTTCCAAGCCTTTTTCCTACATAATATTCATAATATTTCATATGCATTATTATATTACAACCCACCCTCACTCGGTGGCCACAATCCATGTAAAATAAACATACATCCCTTGTTCTCAACATACACATCTAATTGTCCCAATATACACATATAAAACTCATCACATAAGAGATATCTTACATATCAATTGGGTTTACACCCTTACACTTTAAAATGACCTAAGGTCTAAATCTATTAATTTTTCAAATTGAAATACAAGTTATTTGGGCTTATGCCCATACATACTTAATATGCCCAAAGGCCAAATATCCATTCAAGTCTCTTTTCGCTCCTTCCTTTAAGACTTTCTCAAGTCTCAAGTATCGGGAGCCTCATCCGTAATATGATATCCCACGAATGGGTCAGCTCAACTGCTGGTATGACAAAAGGCTAATGTTAGGAACAAATTTAAGGCGTGACATGTGCAAGTGTACATTTTAAAAACTACAATCCCATAATCCCTCAATGCTATGCAGTGTCAATATGCATGACACACCCATGTAACTCTATATCACCCATGTCTCGCTTCATGGTCCACCCTCATCAGCCCGTGATTACTGTCATTGGCCAGATTTTAGATTTTTCACCACAGAANTGTTATGCAGTGTCAATATACATGACACACCCATGTAACTCTATATCACCCATGTCTCACTTCATGGTCCACCCTCATCAGCCCGTGATTACTGTCATTGGCCAGATTTTGGATTTTTCACCATAGGATCTATACCCTCATAATGCATAGCACCAAGTGCTCAACCCATACTATGTTCCAAGGATTCATGTATGCCAAGATGCCTTGATTTTTTTTTAATGTGCATTATATGAAACATTTTATCAAACACTTTATCCACATGAATGTGAAGCACCATTCAATGGATTAAACATATGATCAAGCTTCATATTCATTACTTTCATAATTTCTCAAAGAAACTACAAATACACAACTACTAAATCATGTAATAAATCATAAGTCTCAAATCACAAGAGTTTCTCTACATGAATATGAGCTAGAATAAAATAATCCAACACATAAGTAATATACACCTTTACCATAGCAACGAATTGTCAACAAACTCAAAAAATACAGAAGTACTTAAACCATAAATTCTTAGTTCTAAAAGCAACTACCAACTAAATGATTTTCTAGCATCAATTAGACACATAAATCATCCAATTAACACATAGGAAGATAAGCAAACTTAAATCTATTCTCAACTTAGCAAAATATCATACCTAAAATGGTTTTTCTCAAACCAAGGGAGTTGTGTTCGATTCAAAGTCGAACCAATTGGTGAGAATATAGCTCTAGTTGAGAGGAACAACTTCTTAGAAGGAAGTCTTGCAAGAATCTTGGTCTAAGATTGAGTTTTGGTGGCTTGAAGCTTGAAGAACCTAGAGTTTTTCTTTATTCTTCCACTTTGAATGTGTACTGCCCCTTTTCAGACCAAAAAAATTGATATTTTTACACTAAAGAGCTATATTTATAGTGGAGGGCAAATGTGCAAAATGACCCTTTTGTCCTTGATGAATCCGGGACCCCGTTATACTATAGCTCGTCTCAAAATGCCTCAATTCGACATTTTATTTTAACTAAAGTTATTAAAATTATTTTAAATAAAAATTTTTAAAAATATATATTTTCGCTAGTGGCCGGGTTTGGCCGGTCCTACCTAGGCTGCCCGGGATACATTTTTTGTCTAATTTTTGAAACTATTTTTGTTTAGGCTCACATTCGCATAATAGGTGTATTTTAACATTTTAAGCATGTTCCTTTTCTATAACATACTCAAATTATGCTCCTAAACACGACTTATACCTAAATAATGGATATGTAGTGGCCTACTAGCAAATGATGCATGAATAGTATCCTATCGACAAAACTGAAAAATTTATCCTTACTTTTCAAATCTCTACATGTCGAATATCTCGTGTGCACAGTGGGAGGAACACCAAGAGGGACTTTCGGGTGACAGAGAGAAAAAGAAAAATGGGGGAAGAGATGTGTGAGAAATATGAGATGAGATACTTGAGTAACGGCGCTGATTGTCGTTGGCGGTGGCATTGAGAATAGATGCTGTTGTTGCTTCGAAAAAAAGGGCAGAGATAGAGCGAGGCGTGTAAGAGAGTTGGAAAGCATATAAGTAGAGGGAAAGATCTGGAGGGAGAGAGAGAGAGGTACATGGGTGACATTTGTTGATTGAGCCATGACAGAGAAGTGATCAGTGAGAGAGTGAGAGAGAATGAGATAAGGGGCCTGAGTTGGGTCTTTATTCACAGAGGAGAGAGAGAGAGAGAGAGAGAGTTTGGCCTGGGTTGGAGTGCTTGGGGTGCCATGTGTGTGCAGCTAAAATGGGCAAAATTTGGAATTTGGATGGAATTGGGGAAGATTTGAGAGATTTCGGAGGATAGGGACAGAGAGACATGAGTCAGAAAATGTTGTTGGGCGGGAAAACAAAATTCAGTAATTACTCTGATTCATTAGATCAAAAATTTTAAGATGATCTGAACCGTCTTTTATGTTGAGATTATGTTGTCCGTTGGATGTGTTATGTTTTGTCTCAAAACGATCTGAACCGCTCTTTGCCTCTAAAATTCAAACTCAGCTCTACTTTATTATATAGATACATATATTTTGTGTATACATGTATGAGTTGAATACATTAACTCTAGAAGGTTTTAAGAGCATATAAATAAGACCATACTATACAAACTTGAGAGTTCAGGCCAAAAAAATGTGTTTTTATTGGGGGAGTTTTGAACTTAACTACTTGTACAGAGTTTTTAAAGGTATACAATGAAACAGTTGAGTTGTTGTATCCTAGAGGGGCCAAGTCAAAATAAAAGGTTTGTTGCACCAATTTTGGGCTTTGCCATTTGCAGAAGACTTGTTTATTCACTTGCAGAATCCTTTCTTGTTTCTTTTAAATCCTGACTCTCAACATTGTTAGTTTCTATTGGCAATTTTTATAGTGCTAAGAGTCTTTTCTTAATCATTTTTATTTCAACTTTAAATTGATTAATTTCTCCTTTAAAATCTTGCATATGGTATATTAAAATCGTATTAGTAATTGATCAATAATTTACTATTGAAACTATTGCCCTAATTGCTAGTGGGGCAGACATAAACATCATAAAAGAAGGATTATCCCTACAAAGTATTTTGCAAAAACTATCCAGTTGTTAAATACAATTGATGGTTTTAAATTAAACATTAAATTTAAACTCTCAAATATTTTTATCTGTAACCAAGGAATTTGTATTCTTAATACTTTTATGCTTATAGCAAATTTAAATTAATTAGTAATATTAGGAACAACATTCTTATCTATGATTGAACCAATATAAAGAATTGATTCCAAAGGAATTCTGACTACTTTACAAGGTCAACAAAAATTATTTGAGTTTATAACTCCTCCCCATATTAAAATAATAAATTAGATAAAAGAAATTTTAATTTATAAAGAAAATCACATAAACTTTTTGCAATAGGAAGTAAAGATCTTAAATATATCTCATAAAATGGAAGCCAATGAGTTTAGAGTAAAATTAAAAGAACTTAAAAATAAAATAGTGAAAGAAATTTGTGATATAATTCCTACTGCTTTTTGAAACAGAAAAAAGCATGTGGTCACACTCCCATATATTAAATAATTTAATGAAAATGATATTCCTACTAAGGCAAGACCTACTCAAATGAATAAAGAGTATTTAGAACTCTGTAAAGGGATATTGATTCGTTGTTACAAAAATCATTAATTTATCAAAGTTATTCTCCTTGGAGTTGTGCTGCATTTTATGTAAATAATAATGCTAAATAAGAACAAGAAATTCCTAGATTGGTTATTAATTATACACCTTTAAACAAGGTTTTACAATGGATAAGACATCCAATTCCAAACAAAAAAAAATTATTATCTCGATTATACAATGCTAAAATCTTTTCCAAGTTTTATTTAAATTTAGGGTATTGGCAGATCCAAATAGTTGAGGAAGATAGGTACAAAACTACTTTTATAGTTCCTTTTGGACATTATGAATGTAATATCATGCTATTTGAGCTTAAAAATGCCCCTTCTGAATTTCAAAATATTATGAATGATATATTTTATCCTTATATTAGATTTTGTATAGTTTATATCGATGATATACTTATCTTTTATGATTCTATTGATCAACATTTTAAACATTTAAATATATTTATTCAAGTAGTTAAAATGAATGGTCTAGTTATTTCTTCTGTAAAAATGAAGTTATTCCAACTTAAAGTTCATTTTTTAGGTCATTTTATTGAACAAAGAAATATTGTTCCAATTGAAAGAAGTATTGAATTTGCTTCTAAATTTTCGGATGAGATCCAAGATAAAAAACAATTACAAAGCTTTCTACACAGTCTTAATTACTTAATAGATTTCTATAAAAACTTAGCACAAGATACAACTATTTTGTATTCAAGGCTCAAAAGAATCTATCCCCATGGACAGATCTTCACAGAAAGGCAGTAAAAAAATTAAGCTCAAAGCTAAAAAGTTACCATGTTTATCTTTAACTAATCCAGATTGGTATAAGATAATGGAAACTAATGCCTCTGATAAAGGATATGAAGGTATTCTTAAACAAAAAAATCCTATTAATAATAAAGAAACACTTATTAAAATCACTTTAGGAAAATGGAATCTAGCTCAACTAAATTATTCTACTATTAAAAAAAAAAAATTCTACAGTAAAATGTATTAGTAAATTTCAAGATAATTTTATAAATTAAAAGTTTCTATTAAGAATTGATTGTAGTTCTGCTAAAAATGTATTAGAGCAAGATGTGAAAAATATTGCTTCTAAACAGATATTTGCTATATGGCAATCTATTCTGTCAATATTTAATTTTAAAATAAAATATGTAATAGGGGAATTAAATTCTCTTCCTGATTTCTTAACAAGAGAATTTTTGCAGGGATCATTATGATCAGAGGAAGAAGTGATTTTCGTAGCAGAGGTCGCGAAAGAGAACGATCTGGGGGAAGAACCCAGATCAATGTATATTATCCCCATTTAACTGAATCAAAATAGATTAAGTCTATTAATCAACAACTTCTTAAAAATGGACAAACAAGTAAATAGGTAGAAGACAAATATATTGTCGTTAGAAGTAAAAAAATAAATGAAGGAGGCTCTGATAGCCAAATCACAATTAAATTACATAGAGTTAAAAACTCTACCGGTATTTGATCCAATTATAATATTGAAAAATAAATATATATAAATTGGATTAAAGACTTATTATAAATTTTTTCGACATAGATAATGTCATGTTAATCACCGATAATTGGGATAGAAGATATTACGAATTGCTTCTTAAATAAACTGAATCAATAAAAATTGAACATTTTTATAAGAAAGGAAATGATCCTTTAGAACATATTACTTATAGCAAGGCGACATTACGAAGGATTATATCTGAAAGAGACTAGGGTATAAGTTTGGTTAGACCCAAAAAATTAACAAGGTCTCCGTATTCAGCTTATACCTTCTTCGATTATATCGATGCTTCGCATAATCCCTTTAATTTTCAAAACCCATCCTTAGCACACACCTAGTTTTTTATATTTATTGAAACTTTTAATGAGTTTCCCAACTATTTTTACTCTTGGTGGGAAACCCGTGGGGCAATTGAGGAGATATACCCTCCAGAGATGCAATAATTATTAAATATTTATAAAGAAAAGAATCCAGCCTTAAAGGCAATAAAATTAAGGATAAACCATCTTAAATTTCTCAATTGAGTACTTTATACCCTGGGTCTGGAAATGGAGTCTTAGTTGTGATTTTGATTGTAATGGACATCCCCGATTATTAGAGAAATTAAGATACGATTTTAGAATAATTATCTCTTAAACAAAAAATTTTCGTTTTTATAGGCATGCCTTAAAGACAGGAAGGAAGAAACTAGTACTTCTAAAAGAAAAGAAATATCACCCTGTATTGGATTGAATCCAATAGAAATTCTTAAAGAAAAAATTTTAAAAGAAAAACCCCATTTGAAAAAAAAAAAAGTAGCAGTTATGGTAGAAATGAGACTGCAAATGATGACCACCTTTGGCATGGGTAAAAATGAGGGGATGGATCTTGTAAATACCCTCACCATAAATATAAGTGAAAAGAGTAAAGAAAAGGTCAAAGATAGACAATGACGTAATAATATGTTTGATTTTGATGACGACCTTATAGATTCTTAGAATTATAGCCCTATAACAGGTTATATACCTGTAAATGAAGATATGGAGATAAACCTCTAACATTGCGATAATAGTAATAAAATTGGTGATGAATTATATTATTTGCTATACAAATAAAAAGAAGTAGCTTCAGCATTAAATATGTGCGTCACCAGAAAGAGAACAAGAAATAATGCAATAAACCTATGATGTAAGCAATGATGTAATAAAAGTAATGACGTATGCAATGACGTCATGAACAGTGTAATTTTTCTTTAATTTAAAATCCAGACTTGCGGACTTCAAGTCTGTGTCTATATAAGGAGTGTTTGCTTAAGTTGAAGGCACCCGGTCTTAGAGACCTTCCTCGTCTCTCTTTCTACCCTTTCCCTCTGAAATCTCTTCCTATCTCTTGTAAAAAAGACTCTTCACTTGCTTTGTAAGTATATCCTTTGTAAAGTGTTTTATCGATATAAATAAAACTCTTTAGATTTGTATTTATATTTATGTTTATCGATCCTTTATATATACATATATATATATATATATATATAAGAGAGAGAGATAGAGAGAGAAAGAGAAAGAGAGTCATAATTTGAAAAGCTACAAAATGAAAGGGTTTTGAATTTATTTGAATTTTGAAATATATAATTATTTTGGAGATCAATAAATTGTCTATTTTTGTTTAAATAACATAAATTCATCTTTTGAAATAAAATTGTTTTTAAGACCCAAAAAGACGGTGCTTGAACTTTTCAACTCAATTGTTTTATAAATAAGACCAACCAACCAAGAAATTATTTATATTTGAATTTAAAAATGGGTAAGGGCTAAAGATAATCCGATTGAATTTATAATAAATTACACTAATGATCCCTGAAGTTTACCGCTAGTTAAACGTTAGTCATAAAACTTTTAATTTCACCAATTTAGTACTTAAAATTCGTATAATGAACAAATGCAACTCCTCGCACTATCTGTCCTTAGAATTATTGACCAAAAATTGTCACATGCATTAACGGAAATTAAGTCACATCACTCCTACATTCAAACACCATTATTCTTCTTTGGGTAAAGTATGAGATTTGTCTCATTTTGATCTCTAATATTTCAATTGCATCATTTTAATTCATGAAGTATTGAATATATTTCTATATGGTCTCTCAAGTAGATATCGTCCAAATTGATAACGATTTTTATCATAAATTTATCACGTGATACTTTTTTTTTTGGGGTAAGTAAACGTGATACTTAAATATGGACCAAACAATAATTTGGATAACTCATGATGAAGTTTTTACTCAAATTTTGCTTAAATAGCTATCTAAATGACACAATTTTGATCATGAGATATCCAAATTTTGATCAAAAGGTACTCATATTACACATTTTTTGTCAAGAACTACCCAAAATTTTGTTTAAGAGCTATCAAAATTATTTGTTGTTCATATTTAAGTATAACGTGACAAGTTTATGATAAAAAATTATTAGCAATTTGGACGTTGTTTGCTTGAGGGATTATATAAAAATATATTCAATATTTCAGGGACCAAAATGATTCAATTGAAATATTGGAGACCAAAATGAAACAAATCTCATACTTTGGGTTCCTCTAGTGCAAGTAACCCTTTTTCTTTTGAACAATTTTACACAACCACCCACAAACACTTCTTCTTACTCGCCTCTTTTTTTTTTCTTCATTTCTTCTTTCTGCCATTCACAAAACAAATACCAACATACACATACCATTTTTTCTCTCTTCAATATTTTTCTTTCTCTTACCCAGACACACCCATTTTTTTCTCTCTTATTCTTCCCCCAATGTTTCTAATGATACCCAAAATATGCTTAAGGTTGAGCTCGGTCAATCACCTTGGACCTTCCAAGCTCGGATCACTCAGCTCTTCACGAATATCCAGAGGAGTTCGGGTCGGCACCTCTTCCCTAGCAACTGCACCCTCACAGGAATAGCATGGATGACAACTAACTTCCACTCAAGCAATGCACATAAATCATAATAGTCTTATATTTGGCCAAGGAAGTCGTAACCACCTCAACGATGTCCATGAAAATCCTATGAAAAGTTCAATCATTACAAGAAGATGGCAAGGATCACGTCAAGGATCAGGCAAGGCCTTAGAAGACTATAAAATAAGAGACATGTTCATCACATAAAGAGATGGACAATTAGCTTAAGTATTATTCTATGTAAATCCCCTTTTTATCAATAATATCACCCCAGGGGCAAAGACTCCCTTGAGAATGTATTAGCCGAGCTCCCGAGCTGGTGAACCACTATAAACTCTCTATATGCAATTCCCGATTTTCCTTGTTCCATTCTTAAGAGCCTAGGAGCTCCGACTAAGCCTTTCAGTGACCCACTAGTCCTTAAAGATCATAAGCTTTGTGCAATTGTGCGACATACACCATTAATTGGCTTTGTCTGTGGGAACGACTGTTCCCGTAAAAAAATTTCTATTGATACCTTCAGTAATTGATGGTTTAAATGCACAACATGAGCAGAAGTCAGATGAACCCTTTACTTTTATAGAACCAACAAGAAGTCACCACTAGAAGACAGCATGAAAAATCCCCTGCCAAATCTTGATGCTAATCCTCCCATGGCAAACCCTCCTCCAAACAATGAACTTGTGGCCCTTCATCAAGCCAATAACCATCTTCTCCATAAAATGAGGAATTGCTAAGCCTCATCCATAACCAACACCCACACAGTGTGATGCCCCTAAAATTGGAGGTCCTTTGTCAACCCGTTGATCACCCATCTACCCACGAAAATACCCATGAATGCCGCATAACCCAACACTATAACACAACATCCCCTTTATCGTGATCACAACAACACAAAATTTGGGCAGAGTCTCCCTTGTACCGGGCACTCCCAAACACATAACCTGTATACCCTTCAATCACATGACCCATCCATGGTCCAATATACATCAATTTACTGTCATATATTGTCCATTTATATCATTTGAATAAAAGAACCCAAGACCCGAAAGCTTAGCAAAAACATTTCAAAATTTTAAAATTTAAGGAAAACCTACCGGTAGAAGATATCCATGTTCTACCGGTAGGTTTCTCATAATTTTACTAGTAGAAAAACTCACTGAAAATGTTCTACTGCAAAAACTTTACATTCTACCGGTAAGAAAAGCCTACTGAAAAAGTTTTATAGGTAGAAGAGCTCATCGTTCTACTGATAGGTCTTCCTAGTTTTTCCCAGATTCTATCCTTTTTCAATTCCAATCCATTCCAACCTTATACAACATCAACCCAAACTCATATAACATCTATTTTAAATCAAATAAAGTTCATATGAATTCTATTACAATCTTTTACATAACATTACATGTCCAAAAACTAGATTACATCTTAGTTTTACAAAAGTATAGTTTAAAAGCCACATCTCAACTTTTTTTCAACAATGAGGACCCGAATGAGAGCCATCCATCGGCACATGTCCAACATCTAAAATGTTGTCCCCATAAGAGGTGAGCCACTTTTAATAGGGTTTCTCCTAAATAGACTGCTCCCCAACCTAGATGCATATGAAATGTTCACATTTAATTCACAAGTAACAATTACTCCATTCAAGAATACGCAATTCAACAATGGAATTCTCTATGTCATGTCATGATATGAGGTGAGATTCACACATGCAACTCAACTCGAGCCATTACCGGCTCCCATAACACATGCAATGCCATGAGTATAAAATCAGACATTCTAAACTCTCGTCATTGATGTTGCACATCCAATGACATTTTAAAAATAAACCATGCGTCTTTGTTGGGTATTTGAATTTTGGAATCTCACTGCCGATTCCGTACACTGTTACACTTTTTTGGAATTGCACCGACAGAAGTATATAAAC
>CAUOFW020001892.1:115936-127375 GCA_963454935.2 Ilex paraguariensis
GAGACGAATCCAACGGTGAGGTCCATTTTATTATTCGAGTTCTAGAAAAATTTAGGTTTTCAACCCGTACCGTAGTGGCTAATTACTATTTTTTCATTTTTCATAAAAATTTAAGTTTACTTGGGTTTTACACACAGGCCACAACCAGTCCAGGATGATCCCCAACATAGGGAACATCAAAACCTTGATCCCTTCAGGGAAACTACGGAGAAAAATGAGCATAGCCAGTCAGTTGACATTGTTCGTCGTTGGGTTCAACGAAATGAAGAAGATGAGGAAGTATAGAGTCGGAATAAGGGAACACATAGGAACGACCTCCCCCTATTCCTATAGGAAAGAAAGGAGCAGTTCTGGGAACAACGCTTTAAGGAGATCCAACATGAACTCAGCCACATTAAAAAGGCTATGAAAGGAAAAACACTGATGACTATGGACAACCTAGTCTAGCAGAAAAAATCCCCATTCACTTCAAAGGTGCCACACTTTCCTTTTCCACCAAAATTTAGAATGCCATAGATAGAGACCTTTGATGTATCGAGGGATCCCATGGACCACCTCAATACCTACAAGAACTAGATAGAGTTACATAATTATAAGGACCCAGTGAGGTGCCGAGCTTTTGCTATCACCCTAAAGGGCTCGGCCTTAGCCTAGTTCAACAAGATGACCCTATTGTCTATTTCCTCATTTAGGGAACTTTTCATTTCATTTGTATCGCATTTCATTGGAGCTCAAACTTACCGAAATTCAAGCTACCACTTGTTGAATGTCAAGTAGGGACCGAGTGAAACACTACAGAGTTACGTTCGAAGGTCCAACTCAGAATCCTTAAAAGTAGACATCCATGATGGGAATTTTTCCCTCACTACCTTCATTATCGGGCTGGGAGTCCAGTCAAAGGACTTGGTGTTCTCTATCTCCAAGAATCCACAAGTTAGTATAGTTGAGGTCTTGGTCAAGGTAGAAATATATATCAATGATGAAGAAGCTCTTCTCTTAAAAGCTGGGAGCTCCAACACCCATAAAGAAAAAGAGAAGAGAAAGGACTGTAGTCCAAGGAAGGAGAGGAGCTGAGTACGATCTCCACGAAGCTACAGAGATCACTCTTCAAAGAGAAAATGTGACATCAGAGATCGCTTGGGTCCTTTACCCCAAGAACTAAAACTGAGGTGTGCCCCATGATAGTTCACTCCTCTCAATGCCACAGTGTCTCAAGTACTCAATGAAGTACATAATGAAAAGTTTCTAAGATGGCCACCTCGGATGAAGGTTGACTCTGTAAAGCGGGACATAAAGAAATACTGTGAATATCACTAGGACCATGACCACCTCACCGATGAATGCATCTAATAAAATAAAGAGATTAAGTTCTTGATTCAAATGGGGTAGCTGCACCGCTTCATGGCCTAGGAGAATCAGCTCTGAGCTCATCCACCTCTTGTACCTTAGCAACATGTACCCCCCACAACACCAGTAGCCTATGGGAGAGATCAGAGTAATATCAAGAGGATTTGCTGGAGATGGAGAAACCAGCTCAACAAGAAAGGTCCATATGCAAAAATTTAGAGTTGAAGACGTCTTGAAAATTCAGTTTGTATCCAAAACACCTTGTCTGAGCATGGATATCACCTTTTCAAACTTGGATCTAGAGGGTCGCCACCACCCTCATGATGATCCCTTGGTGGTAAGGGTTATCATTGCCAACAGAACCATCTACCGAGTTCTTATTGACAATGGAAGCTCTGCTGATATCATCTTCACCTCAACTTTTAACAAGATGGACATTGGCCGAGACAAGCTTGAGCCAGTAAATACTCACCTGCTCAGATTCTTTGGGGAAATGGTGTTTCCCCTAGGCTTGATCCAGCTTGTTCACACAATGGGAGATCCTCTCTTCTAGTCAATGACAACTGTGCAATTCCTAGTTACAGATGCTCCTTCAGCATACAATGTCCTCCTAGGAAGGCCTTCTCTGAATGTCATGAGAGCTATTTCTTTTGCCTATCACCTCGTAATGAAGTTTCCTACTGAAAATGGTATTAGGGTGGTCCAAGGAGACCAGCGTGTAGCAAGGGAGTGCTACATGGCATCCATGAAGAAAAAGAAAGTCGAGACAATACAACTGGATGAGTTCTATATAAGAGACAAGCTGGAAACAAAACCCACACCCTCAAAAGAGTTGGAGCCAATCCAACTCGACGAGGACCCATGACATTTCGTGTATGTGGGGTCAAAGCTGATTAAAGAAATTAAGGACCTCCTTATTCAATTTCTAAGAAATAATATCGAGGTATTCGCTTGGAAACAAAAGGATATGTAGGGGATCGATCTCTCAGTCATGATGCACAAGCCCAGCGTGAATCCAACCTTCAAGCTCATAAAGCAGAAATGGAGAAGCTTTGCCCCAGAACACCAATAAGCCATAAACAAAGAAGTCTTCATGCTCCTCCATGCCAAAGCTATTAGAGAGGGAGACTACCCAACCTGGCTGGCCAATGTGGTCCTTGTGAAGAAGACCAACGACAAATGGCGTGTTTGTATTGATTTTACCGACATGAATCGCACCTGCCCCAAAGACAGCTTCCCACTCCCTCGGATCGATTTGGTCGTGGATACCACAGTAGGACATGAACTGCTTAGCTTTATGGATGTCTTCTCTGGATACAATCAGATCAAGATGGATCCCAATGACCAAGAGAAGACGTCATTCATAATAGAGTAAGGAACATACTACTACCAAATCATGCCCTTTGGGTTAAAAAATGTAGGAACCATTTATCAACAATTGGTAAATCGCATGTTTCAAAAGTAGATTAGGATGCTAATGGAGATTTACATTGATGACATACCGGTGGAATCATTAAAGGTTGAACTCCACATAGGACACCTCGAAGAATCTTTTCAAATTCTCAAAAAGTAACAAATGAAGCTCAACCCAGCCAAATGAGCCTTTGGGGTCTCCACAGGAAAATTCCTAGGCTTTATAGTCGACAATCAAGGCATTGAGGCTAAATCAGAGAAAGTCTAAGCTGCAATTAACATGCAACCACCCTCAAACACAAGGGAGGTCCAATTTTTGACAAGAAGAGTAACGGCACTGAGCCGATTTGTCTTTAGGTTGAGCAATAAATGTTAGCCCTTCTTCCAAGTTCTGAAAAAAGTATTCCAATGGGATGCACAGTGTGGGGAGGCATTCAAAGCCCTCAAGGATTATCTCAACTCATCGTCAGTCCTCGTGAGGCCTAGAGAATGAGAAGTACTAACCCTATACCTTATTTTTCAAATTTTTCAACAAGTGAAGCACTGGTTAGGGAGTTAGACAGAGCTCAGTAGGCAGTTTATTACAGTAGTAGAGATACCCAAAGATGGAAAAACTAGTGCTAGCTTTGGAAAGTGCAGTAAGGAGGCTCAGACCTTATTTCCAGGCTCACATGATAGAAGTCCCCATAGATCAACCAATGAAGTAGGTCTTACACAAGCCAGAGTCATCAGGAAGACTGGTCAAATGGGCGATAGAGCTCAACGAGTTTGACAGCAGATACAAGCCCAAAACTACTATCAAAGGAAAAATATTGACAAACTTCATCGTAGAATTCATGATAGGTCAAGAAACATCCCTGGAGGTAACCCAATTGGTTCCCTACCTCCCGACATGAAAAATTTCCGTAGATGGATCAGCTAACGCCCAAGGCTGTGGCGCTGAATTAATCCTAACCTCTCTAGATGGGATATACATAGAGTATGCCCTCGGATTTGATTTCAAAACTTCAAACAATGAGGCAGAGTGTGAAGCCGTTATCGCTGGGCTCAAGCTAGCCCATTCTATGGAGATAGAGCAGCTTATGATACACAACGATTCCCAACTGGTAGTGAAGCAAATCGAGGAAGCATACGAAGCTAAAGGAGAAAGGATGGCTCTATATGTGAAAAAGGTACAAGGGTTAATGACAAAGTTTGTGCAGATTAAGGTCGTGCACATTCCCCGAACAGAAAATTTCTTAGCCGATGCTCTAGCTAGACTAGCCACCACTTCCTAAGGGAACCTAGATAGGCTCATTCCAATTGAACACTAGTCGAGCCATCCACGAGCTCCAAGATCGAAGAGGTGCTCCCTATTTAGACATGGCCAACTTGGATGGACCCAATTAGGGAATACCTACAGAATGAAATCCTTCCAGCAGATTCCAAAGAAGCAACAAAGCTAAGAGCCAGGTCATCCAGATTCATTATCCTCTAAGATAACTTGTACAAAAAAGGCTTCTCATCACCACTCTTGAGATGTGTTGGGAACAAGGAGGCAAATTACATTCTAAGAGAAATTCATGAAGGTATTTGCGAAAATCACATCAGAGCTTAGACTCTGGCTGGCAAAGCTTTAAGGGAGAGATACTTTGGCCCACGATGCTCAAGGATGCAGTAGAGCTGGTCAAGAAGTGCAAGACCTACCAGTTGCACGCCAATATTCTACACAACCCACCTAAGCTACTCACTTCTGTAATCAGCCAATGACCATTTTAGCCGTGGGGATTGGACATACTCGGACCCCTCCCAATGAGCAGTGGACAATGTAAATTTGTAATAATTACATTAATCCCAAAGAACAGAGCTCTCATCTCAGATAATGGGACATAGTTCGACAATTTCAAGTTCAAAGGATTTTGTGTTAAGCTGGGCATAAAGAATTACTTCTCGGCACCAGCTCACCCTTAGTCAAATGGGCAAGCAGAAGTGACCATCCAGATCATCAAAACAACTCTGAAAACCAAGCTTGAAGCCTTAAAAATTTGATAGGTGGAACATCTACCCAAAGTTTTGTGGGCTTACAGAACCACTACCAGAGTAGTCATTCATGAAACACCTTTCGCCTTGGATTATGGCACCGAGGCAGTGGCCCTTGTGGAAGTAGATATCCATCCCCAAGAACAGAGCTCATTAACCTTGAGCAAAACGACGAGTTGCTTCTTGTCAATCTTGACCGCTTAGATGAAAAGAGGGACAAATTCTTGCAGCACATTCTTGATTATCAAAGAAAAACAACACAATATTACAACAGGAGGGTTAGACAAAGGAGTTTCAAAGTGGGAGACCTAGTCCTCAAGAAACTCCTCATAGCTGAGACGGATCCCACTCATGGAAAGCTAGGGCTCAACTGGGAAGATCCACACCTCGTGTCCAAAATAGTCAGACTAGAGAATTATGAGCTACAGACTGAGGAATGAAGAGTTTTGCCTTACTCATGGAACGTGGATCACTTGAAAAAATTCTTTTAGTAGCTAAAGATCCAATTTTTGTAAAACTTCACTGCAATAAATGAGAAGTTTCAGATCAATTGTCGTCTTTCATAACCGAATATGAGTTCCTTAACTCACAAACGAACGATGAGCTCTTTAGCTCATAACTAAAGACAAGTTTCTTAACTCAAAAATAATTGATGAGCTCCTCAGCTCATAAACTAAAGATGAGCTTCTCTACTTATAAACTTAAGATGAGTTCCTTAACTAATAAATAACAAATGAGCTCCTCAACTCATAAACTAAAGATGAGTTCCTCAACTCATAAACTAAAGATGAGTTTCTTAGCAAATAAACTTAAGATAAGTTCCTTAACTCATAACTAAAAGATGAACTCCTCAGCTAATAAACTAAAGATAAGTTTCTCAACTCATCAACTTAAGATGAGTTCCTTAACTCATAACTAAAAGATGAGCTCTTCATCTTATAAACTTAAGATAAGTTCCTTAACTCGTAACTAAAAGATGAGCTCCTCAGTTCAAAAACTTAAGATGAGTTCCTTAACTTATAAACAAAAGGTAAACTCTTAGCTCATAAATAAAAGGTAAGCTTATCAGCTCATAACTGAGATGAGTTCCTTAATTCATTAACAGACTTCACACTTGAGATTCTGGCAAAAACAAAAATGCTTCCAAAAGACCAAAGTTCTCCTCAAAGTAAGGGGGCAAAAGGGGGAAGATAGCATAGAAACAAGCAAAAAGGTAACTCCTTCATTTCTTCCAAATCTATTACAAAAAAAAATAAATAAATAAAATAGAAGCCCTAAGTATCTACAGCTGGATCTGCAGTTTCTTCGGCAGCTCGGTACAGCTCAGAAACAGTCACTCTTTATGGTAGAACAGGAGCAAGAGAAAGATCAGTTGAAGTAGGAGGATCTTTAGGCAGAGAAGGTTTAGAGGCCTCGTCATTAGTAGGAACAGTTGAAGGATGAGGGGCAGTCAGGTCAGTCGCACGGATTTCCTCAACCATCTCAGTAGAAGTTGGCAAGAGTGGAGCAAGCTCAGGAACTTGGACCTCAATCTCTGAGGGAACTAGCTTAAGGGCCTCAGCCTTAGTAGGAATAGTCCTAGGAGCCTCGACCTCATCCTCAACAGGGACGACACCTAAAGCCTAAACCCTAACCTTAGCCTCTTTCTCTGCAGCAAATTCTCTTTTCTCCTCATCCAGACGAGGATTGAAGTCAAAGTCCTGATCTGGATACTTATTCATAGCTTGCACTTGGAATGTGAAGTAACCCTTGACCCAATTCGTGGCATAAATATCTTGAAGCCCAGCTATCTGAGTGTACCTTTCTTGTACGTTGACCCTTTCCTCCTCAATCTCCTTCAACAACACAGCGTTGACCTCAGTCTGTTATTCTTCACTGCTTGGATAGCGTCATGATCCTCAAAGACATTGTTTCGTGCCTAGAATAGGCCATCTATCTTGGGCTTGAGCTCGTCGTTCTTCCTTTTGACCTCATGCTTCAAGTCTTTATTCGCCAAGCTCAGACCCTGCACTTAATTCTTTTAATACTGAACCTAAGCCTTCAGTTCATCATTGAAAAAGGTCAGTTCTCCAACCATGAACTTATAGGCTTTCAGATATTTCTGAGCCACTTTGGTATCCCTCTCTGAAACTCGAACCCTTTCCACCAAAGCTCCTACATGGATTGTCATCTAGAAGAATAAACAAGACTAAAGTTAGAAATCTTAAAGTAGAGTCAGATTCATACTGAAAACATATCAACCAAAAACTTACTGAGGTTACCCCAAGAAAGCAGTAGTTACAAACAAAGGCATCGAGGTGGCCTCCTGGATGTCAGACTCTAGAATGACAGATAGAAGGGCGTTGGCAACAAGGTTCACATCCCTGATGAGCGAGCCCTTACCTTGAATAGCTCGGCTGGAAGAGCTCTCAGCTTTGCCAGATTCCAATTGAGTAAATGTCACCTTAGTTAACTTTAAAGCAAAAGGACCCTGTAAAGAAGGAGCCAAAGATTCCAATGCCCCATCAACCTCTTTAATCGAGAATGAAGGCTTCTTGAGCCCAGATTTAGGGGGGACCCCCCACGTGCGACTTGGGAGTAACGGGAATCTTCAGAGCAAGAGGAACCCCTTTAGAAAGAGGCAATGGGTGAGAGGATGTCTTCTGAAGAGAAGAGGTCGGAGGAGGAGGTGGAGGCACTTCTACCTTTTGTGTCTTTGATGGAGGACTAGGTCACCTCCAGACCGGACCTAAACCTTGTGTTTCCCCGCCGCTGTCTTTTTGGCTTATCTGGTCCAACTTGGCCTTTATTGCCTCAGCATCTGGAGCCATCAAGATGGAACCTAAGGGAATGAAGTAAGCAGTTCTGGACAATGGGTAAGAAGAAAGGGTAAAAGTAGGGATAGAGAAAAAGAGCCTTACCAGCAGAATCTTCCACAATAACCACAAATATTGGGATAAGAGCCTCTACCCTCACCTCGGGAGGACTAAGCCTGTATTGAGTGAGCACTGAAGGCTTGAGAAGCTCTGAATATCTCTCAGGTTGACAATCCTTCGGACGCAACAGGACTATCCTATTGTCTGCGTTGAGCTCAAGACGAATACCAGAAATAACAAAAGGAAGCAAGGTCAGCAAGCGAAACAACAAACCAAGAAAAGAATTCTGACCAGGTCACCTCAACAAGGAATTTACTAGATTGTCAGGGGCTAACCAAACCCGAGGCACAAGAAGAGTATCAATGACATCCATCGGGTTAAACTCCCATTCTTTCCCAGACACGAAGAAGAGCTTCTTTCAGCCCTAATGGAAACTCGGGAGGTTGGAGATTAGAGATTGGGTTTTCACCCGTTTTGCAATATAAATAAAGCCATTATAGGGGAAAAACTTAACATTTAAAAATGTCATGAGCAAAGGTATCGTAGGGACACTGAGCTCATTCTTCTTAAAGAAAATCAAAAGACCCACCAAACCACCCCAAANAAGGAATTTACTAGATTGTCAGGGGCTAACCAAACCCGAGGCACAAGAAGAGTATCGGTGACATCCATCGGGTTAAACTCCTATTCTTTCCCAGACACGAAGAAGAGCTTCTTTCAGCCCTAATGGAAACTCGAGAGGTTGGAGATTAGAGATTGGGTTTTCACCCATTTTGCAATATAAATAAAGCCATTATAGGGGAAAAACTTAACATTTAAAAATGTCATGAGCAAAGGTATCGTAGGGACATTGAGCTCGTTCTTCTTAAAGAAAATCAAAAGACCCACCAAACCACCCCAGAAATTGGGAGAGAGTTGGGTTGTACAAACATTGAAGTGTTAGAGAACAGACTTGAAAAAATGGTGCATAGGAAACCTAAGACCATTCTCAAAGGAAGCAACAAAGAAGCAAGTCATCTCGGGTAGCACGATATCTTATTTGATGTCCACATAAGGACACCAATAATGTATGGCCCTAGGAAATCCAAACCTAGCAGAGAGGACGCCTAGATAGGGATTGGTGACTTCACTGAACCCTATAAGGTACGAGGCCTGAGGTACGGACTCAACACCCTTAACATTTCCAGAGGTCCCAACCTCACCTTTCTTATAATTCCCTTTTCGAGATTTCTTTGACCTCAATACTGGACTCGAGAGGCTCAAGGAACCTCCACCTCATAAACTTAGGCCTTGAGAGCTTCGACACCAGGGAAATTATTTATCTCATCACCCATATCCCCCAAGTCATCCTCATCAAGCTCGGGAGATCTGTCACCCATGTACAGAAAAGACAGATGGAGCAGTGGCTTTGAACAAAGCAGACATGGAGGTGTGAGAGGAAGGAAGATTGAAGGAGGCGTAAAGAGAAGGGACATTGATAAAACAATCTTTGAGAGCCCTGGGATCAAGGCTCCAATGACCGAAGAGAAAGATCCTAGCAGTAGCAAAAGAATCTAAGAAGAGGGGAAGAGAAGACAAGAAGCAACGCTGTCTCCTGAAATAATAGAAACGGAAGGTCCATAAATAGAATAACCACCCTGAGTTTGAGGAATCCAAAGTGCTAAAAACCCTAGAAAGGAGATAAGAAAAGAAACAAGGAAGAAAACATACCTAATCAAAGATGATCAACAATTGAAGACCCGAGGTGGATTCAAGGAACGAATTGAGCTAGCTTCATAATGACTTTAGAGCAAATTTGGGCATTTACAAGTAACACCATAGATCACCAGGAGATTGGAGAAGACAAAATCACAAAGAAGAAGAAAAGAGGGAAATCTTAAAGAGGAATACAAAGGGCATTAGAAATGATTGAAAGAGGCAGTTCAGCTTATAGACACATTTGAGGAAAAGTGTACGGGCAGACACGTGGACCAGGAATGATGAACATGGGCGATAAACGAGGAGGAAGTAACTCCACACATGCTTGCAATGCCATAAAAATTGAGAAACATCCCATCATGTGAATCCCGAGGCCAAACCAAGCTAACCTTGCTCACCAAAGTCAGACGTAAGCCCCAGCTCATGTAACCTACCAGCTGGAGACTAGGGGGTAATTGATGACACGCAAAATATGCTTAAGGTTAAGCTCGATCAATCAACTCGGACCTTCCAAGCTCGGATCACTCAGCTCTTCGTGAATATCCAAAGGGGTTCGGTTTAGCACCTCTTCCTTAGAAACTACACCCCTACAGGAATAGCAAGGATGACAGTTGACTTCCACCTAAGCACCACACATAAATCATAACGGTCTTATATTTGGATAAAGAAGTCATAACTGCCTCAATGATGTCCATGGCAATCCCATGAAAGGCGCAACCATTACAAGAAGAAGGCAAGGATCACTCCAAGGATCAGANAACACCCTAGATCACCAGGAGATTGGAGAAGACAAAATCACAAAGAAGAAGAAAAGAGGGCAATCTTAAAGAGGAATACAAAGGGCATTAGAAATGATTGAAAGAGGCAGTTCAGCTTATAGACACATTTGAGGAAAAGTGTACGGGCAGACACGTGGACCAGGAATGATGAACATGGGCGATAAACGAGGAGGAAGTAACTCCACACATGCTTGCAATGCCATAAAAATTGAGAAACATCCCATCATGTGAATCCCGAGGCCAAACCAAGCTAACCTTGCTCACCAAAGTCAGAGGTAAGCCCCAGCTCATGTAACCTACCAGTTGGGGACTAGGGGGTAACTGATGATACGTAAAATATGCTTAAGGTTAAGCTCGATCAATTAACTCGGACCTTCCAAGCTCGGATCACTCAGCTTTTCGCGAATATCCAAAGGAGTTCGGTTCAGCACCTCTTCCTTAGAAACTACACCCCTACAGGAATAGCAAGGATGACAATTGACTTCCACCTAAGCACCGCACATAAATCATAACGGTCTTATATTTGGATAAGGAAGTCATAACTGCCTCAATGATGTCCATGGCAATCCCATGAAAGGCGCAACCATTACAAGAAGAAGGCAAGGATCACGCCAAGGATCAAACAAGGCCTTAGAAGACTATAAATAAGAGGCATGTTCCTTACAAAGAGAGATGGATAATTAGCATAATCATTATTCTGTGTAAATCCCCTTTTTATCAATAATATCACCTTCTTAAGAATGGATTAACTGAGCTCCTGAACTGGTGAAGCACTATAAATTCTTTATATGCAATTCCCCATTTTCCTTATTTCATTCTTAAGAGCCTAGAAGCTACGACTGAGCCATTTAGTGACCCATTAGTCCTTAAAGATCATAAGCTCTGTTCAACTATGTGACATACACCATCAGTTTCCTTTCTCTACACAGAATACAAACCTCCTCTAATACTCCCCCTAACACACATACACACACACACACACACGCATAAGCGCACACACACCAGATCTTTCTTCTCTCTAGAGAAACATGCTCTCTCTCTCACACACACACATTCTCTCTCTCTGTGTCTCTCTCTCTTCCCTTTAACTTTTTAGTTCTCTGCACAAAAAACACTCCATTGTTCCTCTATGCCCCTTAAATTTTTCTTTTTTTGCCCTATCCCTAATCCCAACATTAATCAACAAACAACTCCACTTCCCAATCCAACCTCGATCACAACCTGCACTCTAACTAGTACCCAGGGATGGCAATGGACCAGAGAAAAATGGGTATTCATCCAAATCCGTCCCGTTTGGACCAGGGATGGACTATACGTATTGGATGGTG
>CAUOFW020001892.1:127563-138641 GCA_963454935.2 Ilex paraguariensis
TAGACACATTTGAGGAAAAGTGTACGGGCAGACACGTGGACCAGGAATGATGAACATGGGCGATAAACGAGGAGGAAGTAACTCCACACATGCTTGCAATGCCATAAAAATTGAGAAACATACCATCATGTGAATCCCGAGGCCAAACCAAGCTAACCTTGCTCACCAAAGTCAGACGTAAGCCCCAGCTCATGTAACCTACCAGCTGGAGACTAGGGGGTAATTGATGACACGCAAAATATGCTTAAGGTTAAGCTCGATCAATCAACTCGGACCTTCCAAGCTCGGATCACTCAGCTCTTCGTGAATATCCAAAGGGGTTCGGTTTAGCACCTCTTCCTTAGAAACTACACCCCTACAGGAATAGCAAGGATGACAGTTGACTTCCACCTAAGCACCACACATAAATCATAACGGTCTTATATTTGGATAAAGAAGTCATAACTGCCTCAATGATGTCCATGGCAATCCCATGAAAGGCGCAACCATTACAAGAAGAAGGCAAGGATCACTCCAAGGATCAGACAAGGCCTTAGAAGACTATAAATAAGAGGCATGTTCCTTACAAAGAGAGATGGATAATTAGCATAATCATTATTCTGTGTAAATCCCCTTTTTATCAATAATATCACCTTCTTGAGAATGGATTAACTGAGCTCCTGAACTGGTGAAGCACTATAAATTCTTTATATGCAATTCCCCATTTTCCTTATTTCATTCTTAAGAGCCTAGAAGCTACGACTGAGCCATTTAGTGACCCATTAGTCCTTAAAGATCATAAGCTCTGTTCAACTATGTGACATACACCATCAGTTTCCTTTCTCTACACAGAATACAAACCTCCTCTAATACTCCCCCTAACACACATACACACACACACACACACGCATAAGCGCACACACACCAGATCTTTCTTCTCTCTAGAGAAACATGCTCTCTCTCTCACACACACACATTCTCTCTCTCTGTGTCTCTCTCTCTTCCCTTTAACTTTTTAGTTCTCTGCACAAAAAACACTCCATTGTTCCTCTATGCCCCTTAAATTTTTCTTTTTTTGCCCTATCCCTAATCCCAACATTAATCAACAAACAACTCCACTTCCCAATCCAACCTCGATCACAACCTGCACTCTAACTAGTACCCAGGGATGGCAATGGACCAGAGAAAAATGGGTATTCATCCAAATCCGTCTCGTTTGGACCAGNACTATAAATAAGAGGCATGTTCCTTACAAAGAGAGATGGATAATTAGCATAATCATTATTCTGTGTAAATCCCCTTTTTATCAATAATATCACCTTCTTAAGAATGGATTAACTGAGCTCCTGAGCTGGTGAAGCACTATAAATTCTTTATATGCAATTCCCTATTTTCCTTATTTCATTCTTAAGAGCCTAGAAGCTCCGACTGAGCCATTTAGTGACCCATTAGTCCTTAAAGATCATAAGCTCTGTTCAACTATGTGACATACACCATCAATTTCCTTTCTCTACACAGAATACAAACCTCCTCTAATACTCCCCCTAACACACATACACACACACGCGCGCATAAGCGCACACACACCAGATCTTTCTTCTCTCTAGAGAAACATGCTCTCTCTCACACACACACATTCTCTCCCTTTGTGTCTCTCTCTCTTCCCTTTAACTTTTTAGTTCTCTACACAAAAAACACTCCATTGNCGATGCTCAAGGATGCAGTAGAGCTGGTCAAGAAGTGCAAGACCTACCAGTTGCAAACCAATATTCTACACTACCCACCTAAGCTACTCACTTCGGTAATCAGCCAACGACCATTTTAGCCGTGGGGATTGGACATACTTGGACCCCTCCCAATGAGCAGTGGACAATGTAAATTTGTAATAATTACATTAATCCCAAGAACAGAGCTCTCGTCTCAGATAATGGGAAATAGTTCGACAATTTCAAGTTCAAAGGATTTTGTGTTAAGCTGGGCATAAAGAATTACTTCTCGGCACCAGCTCACCCTTAGTCAAATGGGCAAGCAGAAGTGACCATCCAGATCATCAAAACAACTCTGAAAACCAAGCTTGAAGCCTTAAAAATTTGATAGGTGGAACACCTACCCAAAGTTTTGTGGGCTTACAGAACCACTACCAGAGTAGTCATTCATGAAACACCTTTCGCCTTGGATTATGGCACCGAGGCAGTGGCCCTTGTGGAAGTAGATATCCATCCCCAAGAACAGAGCTCATTAACCTCGAGCAAAATGACGAGTTGCTTCTTGTCAATCTTGACCGCTTAGATGAAAAGAGGGACANATTATGGCACCGAGGCAGTGGCCCTTGTGGAAGTAGATATCCATCCCCAAGAACAGAGCTCATTAACCTTGAGCAAAACGACGAGTTGCTTCTTGTCAATCTTGACCTCTTAGATGAAAAGAGGGACAAATTCTTGCAGCACATTCTTGATTATCAAAGAAAAACAACACAATATTACAACAGGAGGGTTAGACAAAGGAGTTTCAAAGTGGGAGACCTAGTCCTCAAGAAACTCCTCCTAGCCGAGAAGGATCCCACTCATGGAAAGCTAGGGCTCAACTGGGAAGATCCACACCTCGTGTCCAAAATAGTCAGACTAGAGAATTATGAGCTATANGGAGGGTTAGACAAAGGAGTTTCAAAGTGGGAGACCTAGTCCTCAAGAAACTCCTCATAGCTGAGACGGATCCCACTCATGGAAAGCTAGGGCTCAACTGGGAAGATCCACACCTCGTGTCCAAAATAGTCAGACTAGAGAATTATGAGCTATAGACTGAGGAATGAAGAGTTTTGCCTTACTCATGGAACGTGGATCACTTGAAAAAATTCTTTTAGTAGCTAAAGATCCAATTTTTGTAAAACTTCACTGCAATAAATGAGAAGTTTCAGATCAATTGTCGTCTTTCATAACCGAATATGAGTTCCTTAACTCACAAACGAACGATGAGCTCTTTAGCTCATAACTAAAGACAAGTTTCTTAACTCAAAAATAATTGATGAGCTCCTCAGCTCATAAACTAAAGATGAGCTTCTCTACTCATAAACTTAAGATGAGTTCCTTAACTAATAAATAACAAATGAGCTCCTCAACTCATAAACTAAAGATGAGTTCCTCAACTCATAAACTAAAGATGAGTTTCTTAGCAAATAAACTTAAGATAAGTTCCTTAACTCATAACTAAAAGATGAACTCCTCAGCTAATAAACTAAAGATAAGTTTCTCAACTCATCAACTTAAGATGAGTTCCTTAACTCATAACTAAAAGATGAGCTCTTCATCTCATAAACTTAAGATAAGTTCCTTAACTNTCATCAACTTAAGATGAGTTCCTTAACTCATAACTAAAAGATGAGCTCTTCATCTTATAAACTTAAGATAAGTTCCTTAACTCGTAACTAAAAGATGAGCTCCTCAGTTCAAAAACTTAAGATGAGTTCCTTAACTTATAAACAAAAGGTAAACTCTTAGCTCATAAATAAAAGGTAAGCTTATCAGCTCATAACTGAGATGAGTTCCTTAATTCATTAACAGACTTCACACTTGAGATTCTGGCAAAAACAAAAATGCTTCCNAAAGGTAAACTCTTATCTCATAAATAAAAGGTAAGCTTATCAGCTCATAACTGAGATGAGTTCCTTAATTTATTAACAGACTTCACACTTGAGATTCTGGCAAAAACAAAAGTGCTTCAAAAGACCAAAGTTCTCCTCAAAGTAAGGGGGCAAAAGGGGGAAGATAGCATAGAAACAAGCAAAAAGGTAACTCCTTCATTTTTTCCAAATCTATTACAAAAAATAAATAAATAAATAAAATAGAAGCCCTAAGTATCTACAGCTGGATCTGCAGTTTCTTCGGCAGCTCGGTACAGCTCAGAAACAGTCACTCTTTATGGTAGAACAGGAGCAAGAGAAAGATCAGTTGAAGTAGGAGGATCTTTAGGCAGAGAAGGTTTAGAGGCCTCGTCATTAGTAGGAACAGTTGAAGGATGAGGGGCAGTCAGGTCAGTCGCACGGATTTCCTCAACCATCTCAGTAGAAGTTGGCAAGAGTGGAGCAAGCTCAGGAACTTGGACCTCAATCTCTGAGGGAACTAGCTTAAGGGCCTCAGCCTTAGTAGGAATAGTCCTAGGAGCCTCGACCTCATCCTCAACAGGGACGACACCCGAAGCCTAAACCCTAACCTTAGCCTCTTTCTCTACAACNAAGAGTGGAGCAAGCTCAGGAACTTGGACCTCAATCTCTGAGGGAACTAGCTTAAGGGCCTCAGCCTTAGTAGGAATAGTCCTAGGAGCCTCGACCTCATCCTCAACAGGGACGACACCTAAAGCCTAAACCCTAACCTTAGCCTCTTTCTCTACAACAAATTCTCTTTTCTCCTCATCCAGACGAGGATTGAAGTCAAAGTCCTGATCTGGATACTTATTCATAGCTTGCACTTGGAATGTGAAGTAACCCTTGACCCAATTCATGGCATAAATATCTTGAAGCCCAGCTATCTGAGTGTACCTCTCTTGTACGTTGACCCTTTCTTCCTCAATCTCCTTCAACAACACAGCGTTGACCTCAGTCTGCTATTCTTCACTGCTTGGATAGCGTCACGATCCTCAAAGACATTGTTTCGTGCCTAGAATAGGCCATCTGTCTTGAGCTTGAGCTCGTCGTTCTTCCTTTTGACCTCATGCTTCAAGTCTTTATTCGCCAAGCTCAGACCCTGCACTTAATTCTTTTAATACTGAACCTATGCCTTCAGTTCATCATTGAAAAAGGTCAGTTCTCCAACCATGAACTTATAGGCTTTCAGATATTTCTGAGCCACTTTGGTATCCCTCTCTGAAGCTCGAACCCTTTCCACCAAAGCTCCTACATGGATTGTCATCTAGAAGAATAAACGAGAATAAAGTTAGAAATCTTAAAGTAGAGTCAGATTCAGACTGAAAACATATCAACCAGAAACTTACTGAGGTTACCCCAAGAAAGTAGTAGTTGCAAACAAAGGCATCTAGGCGGCCTCCTGGATGTCAGACTCTAGAATGACAGATAGAAGGGCGTTGGCAACAAGGTTCACATCCCTGATGAGTGAGCCCTTACCTTGAATAGCTTGGCTGGAAGAGCTCTCAGCTTTGCCAGATTCTAATTGAGTAAATGTCACCTTAGTTGACTTTAAAGCAAGAGGACCCTGTAAAGAAGGAGCCAAAGATTCCAATGCCCCATCAACCTCTTTAATCGNTAGATGCATATGAAATGTTCACATTTAATTCACAAGTAACAATTACTCCATTCAAGAATACGCAATTCAACAATGAAATTCTCTATGTCATGTCATGATATGAGGTGAGACTCACACATGCAACTCAACTCGAGCCATTACCGGCTCCCATAACACATGCAATGCCATGAGTATAAAATCAGACATTCTAAACTCTCGTCATTGATGTTGCACATCCAATGACATTTTAAAAATAAACCATGCGTCTTTGTTGGGTATTTGAATTTTGGAATCTCACTGCCGATTCCGTACACTGTTACACTTTTTTGGAATTGCACCGACAGAAGTATATAAACTAGTAATCGAGTCTTGCACCAGAGGGAGAATCTAGTCCTATTTGCTATACCCGACACAAGTTTTCATGCAATCCCATGTGACTCTGTCGAACCTTGGTCCAACTATACCGAGTCCACTTATCAACCACCTAGAATGGTGTTTGGTCCAACAACATGCACACACACCCACACCCACACCCATGTCAAATGCCCACGAATGCGATATTTTCCATACTTCTGCAAACACAAATGTACAATTGTAATTCTCAACCATGTTCAATATGTCATAAGAACATTATGAACATTTCAATATCCATCAACAATCACAATGCCAATATATCATATGCATATACCAACATTTTCTAATATCAAATTCCAAGCATGTAATAACATATTTAATGTAAACAACACAATTAATCCACATAAGCATTTAATCCAACACCTTCAAGGCACCAACAAGTAATTTCTACATACCCAAATCATGCTAGAATTGATTTTAACCATTCTTAATTCCCATTTTCCATATTTCAACTACCATAGGTAAGTGCTATACATGAGATTACATCTCTAACACCCTANTCCCATTTTCCATATTTCAACTACCATAGGTAAGTGCTATACATGAGATTACATCTCTAACACCCTACTCATTCCATATAACAACCCTAGGTTGGAAATAAACCTAATTAGAAAAAGAATCCTACCTCTTAAAGCGTAAAACAATAGTAGAAAGCCTTCAAGGCACAAATCAAGCCTTACCCCTTGATTTCTCCAAATCCCGTCTTTTGAACTTCAATGAAATTCATAATTTTTCATATGGTCTTGTAACCCTCGACGAGTAGAACACACTTTGTTCTTGGCCCGAGGTGATTCGACCAAAGGGTAGTCGTAGATCGTAGATCGTATATAGAAGTTTAAAACCCTTGTTTTTCATCTCCTTTTCCTCTCTTCTTTCTATTTTTTAGAAAATCTGATGGGTATGGGAAGAAAATCTAATTTTCTTCCCTATTTATTCCTTTTTGATGCTTGGTCCTCATTGCGCTAGACGTTCTCCTTTCCCGGGTTCGATGTTGTCCCGAATCAATTAAATTTCGTCTTGATTCAAGTTTAAAATTTTTTTATTTGAACTAGCTTTAAATTATTTGCTAATTTTTGAAATTTAATTCTCGATCTTGTTTATTTAGTTCACATGACATTCGATCGCCTCGTAAAATGCAAAAAAAATTTCTGTCTCGAAATTCAAAAAAAATTGTCTGGATGACTAGATTTCGCGAGACGAATCCAACGGTGAGGTCCATTTTATTATTCGAGTTCTAGAAAAATTTAGGTTTTCAACCCGTACCGTAGTGGCTAATTACTATTTTTTCATTTTTCATAAAAATTTAAGTTTACTTGGGTTTTACACACAGGCCACAACCAGTCCAGGATGATCCCCAACATAGGGAACATCAAAACCTTGATCCCTTCAGGGAAACTACGGAGAAAAATGAGCATAGCCAGTCAGTTGACATTGTTCGTCGTTGGGTTCAACGAAATGAAGAAGATGAGGAAGTATAGAGTCGGAATAAGGGAACACATAGGAACGACCTCCCCCTATTCCTATAGGAAAGAAAGGAGCAGTTCTGGGAACAACGCTTTAAGGAGATCCAACATGAACTCAGCCACATTAAAAAGGCTATGAAAGGAAAAACACTGATGACTATGGACAACCTAGTCTAGCAGAAAAAATCCCCATTCACTTCAAAGGTGCCACACTTTCCTTTTCCACCAAAATTTAGAATGCCATAGATAGAGACCTTTGATGTATCGAGGGATCCCATGGACCACCTCAATACCTACAAGAACTAGATAGAGTTACATAATTATAAGGACCCAGTGAGGTGCCGAGCTTTTGCTATCACCCTAAAGGGCTCGGCCTTAGCCTAGTTCAACAAGATGACCCTATTGTCTATTTCCTCATTTAGGGAACTTTTCATTTCATTTGTATCGCATTTCATTGGAGCTCAAACTTACCGAAATTCAAGCTACCACTTGTTGAATGTCAAGTAGGGACCGAGTGAAACACTACAGAGTTACGTTCGAAGGTCCAACTCAGAATCCTTAAAAGTAGACATCCCTGATGTGAATTTTTCCCTCACTACCTTCATTATCGGGCTGGGAGTCCAGTCAAAGGACTTGGTGTTCTCTATCTCCAAGAATCCACAAGTTAGTATAGTTGAGGTCTTGGTCAAGGTAGAAATATATATCAATGATGAAGAAGCTCTTCTCTTAAAAGCTGGGAGCTCCAACACCCATAAAGAAAAAGAGAAGAGAAAGGACTGTAGTCCAAGGAAGGAGAGGAGCTGAGTACGATCTCCACGAAGCTACAGAGATCACTCTTCAAAGAGAAAATGTGACATCAGAGATCGCTTGGGTCCTTTACCCCAAGAACTAAAACTGAGGTGTGCCCCATGATAGTTCACTCCTCTCAATGCCACAGTGTCTCAAGTACTCAATGAAGTACATAATGAAAAGTTTCTAAGATGGCCACCTCGGATGAAGGTTGACTCTGTAAAGCGGGACATAAAGAAATACTGTGAATATCACTAGGACCATGACCACCTCACCGATGAATGCATCTAATAAAATAAAGAGATTAAGTTCTTGATTCAAATGGGGTAGCTGCACCGCTTCATGGCCTAGGAGAATCAGCTCTGAGCTCATCCACCTCTTGTACCTTAGCAACATGTACCCCCCACAACACCAGTAGCCTATGGGAGAGATCAGAGTAATATCAAGAGGATTTGCTGGAGATGGAGAAACCAGCTCAACAAGAAAGGTCCATATGCAAAAATTTAGAGTTGAAGACGTCTTGAAAACTCAGTTTGTATCCAAAACACCTTGTCTGAGCATGGATATCACCTTTTCAAACTTGGATCTAGAGGGTCGCCACCACCCTCATGATGATCCCTTGGTGGTAAGGGTTATCATTGCCAACAGAACCATCTACCGAGTTCTTATTGACAATGGAAGCTCTGCTGATATCATCTTCACCTCAACTTTTAACAAGATGGACATTGGCTGAGACAAGCTTGAGCCAGTAAAAACTCACCTGCTCAGATTCTTTGGGGAAATAGTGTTTCCCCTAGGCTTGATCCAGCTTGTTCACACAATGGGAGATCCTCTCTGCTAGTCAATGACAACTGTGCAATTCCTAGTTACAGATGCTCCTTCAGCATACAATGTCCTCCTAGGAAGGCCTTCTCTGAATGTCATGAGAGCTATTTCTTTTGCCTATCACCTCGTAATGAAGTTTCCTACTGAAAATGGTATTAGGGTGGTCCAAGGAGACCAGCGTGTAGCAAGGGAGTGCTACATGGCATCCATGAAGAAAAAGAAAGTCGAGACAATACAACTGGATGAGTTCTATATAAGAGACAAGCTGGAAACAAAACCCACACCCTCAAAAGAGCTGGAGCCAATCCAACTCGACGAGGACCCATGACATTTGGTGTATGTGGGGTCAAAGCTGATTAAAGAAATTAAGGACCTCCTTATTCAATTTCTAAGAAATAATATCGAGGTATTCGCATGGAAACAAGAGGATATGTAGGGGATCAATCTCTCAGTCATGATGCACAAGCCCAGCGTGAATCCAACCTTCAAGCTCATAAAGCAGAAATGGAGAAGCTTTGCCCCAGAACACCAATCAGCCATAAACAAAGAAGTCTTCATGCTCCTCCATGCCAAAGCTATTAGAGAGGGAGACTACCCAACCTGGCTGGCCAATGTGGTCCTTGTGAAAAACACCAACGGCAAATGGCGTGTCTGTATTGATTTTACCGACATGAATCGCACCTGCGCCAAAGACAGCTTCCCACTCCCTCGGATCGATTTGGTCGTGGATGCCACAGTAGGACATGAACTGCTTAGCTTTATGGATGTCTTCTCAGGATACAATTAGATCAAGATGGATCCCAATGACCAAGAGAAGACGTCATTCATAATAGAGTAAGGGACAGAGAAAACGTCATTCATAATAGAGTAAGGGACAGAGAAGACGTCATTCATAATAGAGTAAGGGACATACTACTACCAAATCATGCCCTTTGGGTTAAAAAATGTAGGAACCATTTATTAGCAATTGGTAAATCGCATGTTTCAGAAGTAGATTAGGATGCTAATGGAGGTTTACATTGATGACATACTGGTGGAATCATTAAAGGTTGAGCTCCACATAGGACACTTCGAAGAATCTTTTTAGATTCTCAAAAAGTAACAAATGAAGCTCAACCCAGCCAAATGAGCCTTTGGGGTCTCCACAGAAAAATACCTAGGCTTTATAGTCGACAATCAAGGCATTGAGGCTAAATCAGAGAAAGTCTAAGCTGTAATTAACATGCAACCACCCTCAAACACAAGGGAGGTCCAATTTTTGACAAGAAGAGTAACGGCACTGAGCCGATTTGTCTTTAGGTTGAGCAATAAATGTCAGCCCTTCTTCCAAGTTCTGAAAAAAGTATTCCAATGGGATGCACAGTGTGGGGAGGCATTCAAAGCCCTCAAGGATTATCTCAACTCATCGTCAGTCCTCGTGAGGCCTAGAGAATGAGAAGTACTAACCCTATACCTTATTTTTCAAATTTTTCAACAAGTGAAGCACTGGTTAGGGAGTTAGACAGAGCTCAGTAGGCAGTTTATTACAGTAGTAGAGATACCCAAAGATGGAAAAACTAGTGCTAGCTTTGGAAAGTGCAGTAAGGAGGCTCAGACCTTATTTCCAGGCTCACATGATAGAAGTCCCCATAGATCAACCAATGAAGTAGGTCTTACACAAGCCAGAGTCATCAGGAAGACTGGTCAAATGGGCGATAGAGCTCAATGAGTTTGACATCAGATACAAGCCCAAAACTACTATCAAAGGAAAAATATTGAAAAACTTCATCGCAGAATTCATGATAGGTCAAGAAACATCCCTGGAGGTAACCCAATTGGTTCCCTACCTCCCGACATGAAAACTTTCCATAGATGGATCAACTAACGCCCAAGGCTGCGGAGCTAAATTAATCCTAACCTCTCTAGATGGGATATACATAGAGTACGCCCTCGGATTTGATTTCAAAACTTCAAACAATGAGGCAGAGTGTGAAGCTGTTATCGCTGGGCTCAAGCTAGCCCATTCTATGGAGATAGAGTAGCTTATGATACACAACGATTCCCAACTGGTAGTGAAGCAAATCGAGTAAGCATACGAAGCTAAGGGAGAAAGGATGGCTCTATATGTGAAAAAGGTACAAGAGTTAATGACAAAGTTTGTGCAGATTAAGGTCGTGCACATTCCCCGAACAGAAAATTTCTGAGCCGATGCTCTAGCTAGACTAGCCACCACTTCCTAAGGGAACCTAGATAGGCTCATTCCAATTGAACACTAGTCAAGCCATCCACGAGCTCCAAGATCGAAGAGGTGCTCCCTATTTAGACATGGCCAACTTGGATGGACCCAATTAGGGAATACCTACAGAATGGAATCCTTCCAGCAGATTCCAAAGAAGCA
>CAUOFW020001892.1:144599-185886 GCA_963454935.2 Ilex paraguariensis
ATAAATAAAAATACTCCTATAGGCTAATACATTCACTGGAAATTTTTAAATAAACTTCTAGAAAACACGAGACTATATATATTCTAGAGACAGATGGGTACACACTGATTTTGGGCTAGATAAGAATCTTCTCATATTTGGTTAAATTAGTGTCCAATTTCGTAAAAAAAAAATTAAAAAATCTACTCAACACCACCAAAAAAAAAAAAAAATCTAAGTCCCAAACTTTCATTGTAATCATGTTAAATTAAAAAAGCAAACCACCACTTAGTGTACGAGATTTGTCCATATTATGTGATAATAAATTAAATTGATTTAAATTTGTATAGTAAGCTCAAGAAAATAGTTTTGCAACTAAATTATGATTTTTCTTTGGCGACATCTCTTATTGACATGCTACATATTGTACCACAAAAAAATGTATCTGGGAGAATTGGACAGGTAATCTAAGATGTTTGGATACTAGATACTAAAATTAAATATTACCATGTTTGTTCCTAGGCAAGCAAATTTCCATTTTTGTCTACAAAAAATTATCTAAATTTCGGTTGCTTGAAGAAGCCAGTAGTATGGGGGTAGGCTTGGGTTTGGGATTGGACTTGGGCGTGTACGGGAGAAGCGGGTACAAGGACGGGGATTAGAAATTTACCTGCGAACGGGGATGAGGATGATAACTATAACCGTTAATGGGGGTGGACCGGGGATGGACGAAATTTTTTTAAGCAGGTACGGGGATGAAAACTGCACCCCCCGTTTCGGTCTACTGACATCCCTACCAGTACCCCAGCCTAATCAAACTAGTACCACCATCATCGCAACACCGAACAACATAATCAAAATATGAATCAACAATCAAAATTGTGATTGAAATCAAAATCAAGCAAATCATGATTGAACACACCCAATTGAAATTAGAATTTGGTGGGTTATGCTGCTGGTCAGAGGCATGGACAACAATAGAAAAAAAACAGAATCGTGAAGAATGGAAGTGACGTGGTGGTGGTTGTAGCGGGTGGATGTTGTAGGGTGGTTGATGATGGAGTTTGCGTAGAAAGAGAGAATAGATTGGGGGTGGAGATGGTGTTTAAGGGGTGGTGTAGGATCTTAAATAAAATAATCAAGAACTCAAATAATCACACACGCAAAATTAAAGAACCAAGAAATAATGAACAAATGAAAAAGAACCAAGCAAAACAACAAAGAACCAAGCAATGAAGGCGACCGAAAAAAACGAAAGCCGCAAGGTCATTATTATTGAATAGGGAGAATTACAACTAGACTACCTGAAATTTATTATTTAATCACTTAAATTTCTTAACATTTGAAATATTATATATAGACATTCTGAGGTTTGTACAGGTGTAATACTTACACCCCCTGTCATCAATGTACACCAGTTAGTAAATTACACTCAAAACTCTTGAAGTTTATAAGCTTATAATACTTGGACCCCTTAAGCTTAAATGTTATACTTAGATAAAAAAAAATATTCCAATCAGAGATAGAATAACAAATATTTTAAATTTTACAACTAAAATTAATGTTCTATTGTATCATTTATTGAAAGAAAATTTAAAATAAAAATTCAATTTTTTCTTAAAAAATCGTAAATAATTTACAATTATATTATCTACTGAAATAAAACTAAAAAATTAAACAAGGGGTCTAAATCATTCATAATAGAACATGCATTTTACAACAAAAATTCATGTTCTATTATGCATTTATTGAAATCAAAATATATTATTTTCTTAAAAAATTATAATTAGTATACAATTATATTATATATTGGAATAAGACTAAAAAATTAAAGAAGGGGTCAAACTGTAATAGACATAATATCTTCTAACTTTAAATGGGGTAAATTGGTAGTTTAATTTGATCAATTAAATGGCCAAATTAAATTCTAATAGATAGTATAATTATTTAATTTTTATTTTTAGATTTAAAAAAAAAATAGATTTTTAATTTTGATTTTATTTCAATAAATGTCATAATAGAACATGAATTTTAATCATAAATTTAAAATATATGATATTCTATGTTTGATTATAGTATTTTCGATTTAAGTATAACATTTTAAACTTGAAGAGTCTAAATATTATACAACTATAACCTTTAAGGGGTCTAAGTATAATTTACTATTGGGGGCTTTGTGTATAATATTTTAAATATTAGGGAATCTAAATGATTAAATAATAAATTTTAAGGGGTCTAAATATAAATTTACCTATTGAATACCACAATATTTTCCCAGTGGTTACAAGTGAAGAAAAACTTTCAACAAGTCTTTTAAAAAACAAAAAAAGATACACTCCTAATTTAACTAATAAAATTGCTTTTTGTACGTAATTTAGTGACTTTATCTAGTGACATGATAGATCATAACAATTGAATTGATAGTGGGTCTTAACTAATAATAAGATTTACTATTAATTTAATAGTAGAGAATGATAAGGTTACTGAATAAAGTCACTNCATAACAATTGAATTGATAGTGGGTCTTAACTAATAATAAGATTTACTATTAATTTAATAGTAGAGAATGATAAGGTTACTGAATAAAGTCACTAAAAAAGGTGTATGTAGAATTGCCCATAAAATAATAATGCTTCTGGTTCTAATAAACTACTGCATGGTAATCCTATATGAATAACACTATGTTTGTTTGGCTGAAAATAAGAAGGAAAATGGTGAGAGAAAAATGGGATGGAAAGAAAAAGTTTTCATCTTTTGGTTTGGAGGGAAAACAGGTAGGAAAGAAAATTTGAGAGGATTCTTTTTCCTCTCAGCCCACCAAAATTTTTTAAAAGGAAAATTTGGAGGCCGATCCCCTTTTGTGAACTTATTTGGTGATAAATTCATCAAGGAAACTTATTTACTATTAAGTCAATTTTAATCTTCATTGTCCAACATACCCTCATAATTATATTTAATTAACAAAAATTTGAAAACTAACAACTTCTAAATTTTAAGAGTTTGACTAACATTAAAATCCTCTCTCTCATACCTATGTATATCTATATATAGAATATGACTATTTATTTCTCTCTCTAATATATCTATATATATATATATATATATATATATATACACACACACACACACACACACACACACTACTAATTATTTGTGCCTGAAGACATAATTTAATAAAAAATTCCTATGTCACTTCTCAAAAGAACACTTTCAATTTTTCAATACTTTTATCTGTATGTATCGTTGGTAAATAGAGATCTATTGCATAATCAATCTCAACAATAAAATATTTCTCAATACTTTTAGCAATAGACCCATGCCTACCAGCACTGTGTAATAAAAAATAACCAATTAAAAAATGAGAATCCATAGGAACGAATACATGAAAGCAACATCAACATGAAAGCAAAGATATTCAAGAGCAAAAGGGGAATACACTATGAAANTGAAAGCAACATCAACATGAAAGCAAAGATATTCAAGAGCAAAAGGGGAATACACTATGAAATACTATGAGAATAGCAAGCAATTGAATTTCTTCAAACTGCATAGCTTGTAAAACAAATCTACCCTATGCTCCATCTTTTTCTCTGCCAACCCAAGAACCTGCTCAAAAGAAAAGAATTCAACACATAACATATTTCCTAAATACAGTTTAATATGATACACTTTCATAAATGCTACTTCCCTAACTACTCTTCTCTAATTTAAAGGTAAGTGAAATATATGTACACAACTTTAACAGTAAAAGAAAAAAAAAGCTGCTTATATATGCACACTGTATCTACATAGGTTAGAAAGAAAGTTGCTTACATATTTTTGGGAGCTTTTCTGTGGTCACATGTCTGCTTGTAGAATTCTTTTGGCTGTGTAAATCAACCATGAAACCACTGCTCAAACACCTAGTTATAGTAAACAAAAGAAAGCAGACAACAAAACCAACCAAGAATTAAAAAAAAAAAAAATTAAGCAAAACTGCAAACTTGACCGAAATTGTTGATTACGAATTAGTTGAATATTCCCCACAGGTAAGTAGTGAGAAAGCTTATGAAGAGATTATCAACTAACAATGTATAAGATTTTGATGGGACATTTTTTGTGATCAAGGGGGACGAGGCACGTGTCCTCGGCATATTAGTCGCGGAGTGTTCTTTGGACGACATGTGTCCTCAGCACCTCAAAGCCCTCCACTAACGGTACCTCGGAGTCCACTAAGAGTACCTTGGAGCCCTCCACTAAAGGTACCTCAGAGCCCTCCACTAAGGGTACCTCAAAGTCCACTAAAGGCACCTCGGAGCCCTCCACTAAGGGTACCTCAAAGCCCTCCACTAAGGGAACCTCGGAGTCCACTAAGGGTACCTCAAAGCCCTCCACTAAACGTACCTCGGAGCCCTCCACTAAAGCTACCTCGGAGGCCTCCACTAAGAGTACCTCAGAGTCCACTAAAGGCACCTCGAAGCCCTCCACTAAAAGTACCTCGGAGTCCAAGACATGCTGTCCGCAGAGTCCTCGACATCTTGTCTGCAGAGCACTCTCCACCTGACACGTCATCTCGACGCTAAGGCAGCTTGGAGTCTTCATCACGTACCACGTATCCTCGGCTTCAAAGGCTACTGATTAACAGTTGGTCACTTTCAGAACTAGACTAGGGATCATGAGGGTACTCTTCCTAACAAGGTCAGAATGACAGAATGAACAAGACACTCCACCAAGAGGAGTCAGACACGTGGCATGAAGTACAGGTTGAGGACTTAATGGACAAAAATGTCCTTGCTGACATGCAACTATCTCAGGCAAGCATTGTGATGCCCCTAAAATAGGGGGTCCCGTTGACGACCCGTCAACCCGCGGAAATGCCCGTGAGTGCCGCTTAATCGGACATCACGCTAGTAGTATCCTTTTAATCGGAATTTTAACCCACACGTGTAACCTGTGTATGTTTTGTCATTTAATACAACCGTGGCTCAAAATAGCACAATTCATGGCTCTTTGTTGTCCAATTACATATTTAGAACCAAAGGAATCAGAGGCCGAGAGCACAACACTTTAGTTTTAAAATTTCAAATTTTAGGAAACAGTATCGGTACTGTGTACTGGTACGATTTGCCTTCTGAACAAATAGTACCGATACGCAGTACCGGTACTCTTGGTCTTCTGAACAGAAAATACCGGTATTTTCTGCCCTCTGGACCCAACAGTACCGGTACACAGTACCGGTACTGTATGCCCAGTTTTGCCTGTTTCGCCCAGTTTTCATTTCAAAACTATTTCAATTCATCCCAACACCATCTAAAACATGTCTAATGATGTTTATCACATAAAACTTGTTATCTATAAGTTATATTACAATTCATTCACACAATTTCATACTCAACACCGTAATTTTACAAAGTTTTTACAAAATGTATTACAAAAGCCACAAGTCTATTTTTCTTCATCTTTGAGGCCCTGAATGCGAGTCCTCCGATGGCACGAACCCCACACCTGAAATGTGTTCCCGTATAGGGTGAGCTACACCCAGTAGAGTATTTCCTATAGAGGCTACTCCCCACCTAAATGCATATGCAATATTTACATTCAATAACCGCAATCATAAATCCATTTCATACAAGAACATGCTATTCAAGATGAAATTTCTACCATGCCATGACATGATATGAGATGAGACTCACTCATACATTTTCACCCAAGCCTACTCCGGCTCCCACAACACAGTGCAATGCATATGTGTCAAACATTTGTCCTTGATGAAATACATCCAAAGACCATTTTGAAATAAAATCATATGCTCATAAAATCAATTCATTTCTAGATGTTTTCCATCAAATGAATCATTTATATAACAAAATCATGTGTCTTTGTTGAGTATCGGATTTTGGAATCACACCGCTAGCTCCGTACGCCATTACACTTTTCCAGAATTTCACCTCAGAGGAGTGTATGAACCAAGTAGCTGGGTCTTTCACCCTGAGGGAGTGTCTAGCCCTTTTTGCTATACCCGACACAAGTTTTTCTTTCATGCAACCATGCGACTCAATCAGATTTTTAATCCAACTTTTCCCGAGCCCATCACCAATCACCAAATATGATGATTAATCCAACCATGCACACAAACACACACACCCATACTCATGGCCATAGATGTATTTCTCCCATACAATATGCAATGTAATGCACCATTACAATGTCGATTTCATGCCCAATACGCAAAAAATGCTAATGACCAAATTAACCACATGTTCCATGGCAATTTATATCACATGCATATAATCACTAAAATTCATTATCATGTCACTACATCAACTAGCATATATCAACATTTATATCCAACACAAATCTCAAGTATTGCGTTACACAATCTCATGCCAATCACACTTAATCACAAGGCATAATATAAACATATAACATGCCCACATAAACCAACTTCAAGGGATTACACAAGTGACTCCCACATATTAAATTCAAGCTAGAAGTTGGCCTAAGCCATTTTTACACCCTTTCCCTCATTTTCATAATAATAAACAAGTGGTATACATATTCTACATACCCACCCCCTTCCATATGAACATCATAGGATAGAAATAGTCTAAAGTAGGAGGAAACCCTACCTCTTGGAGTGTGAATAGAAGGTAGAAACTTCAAGAACTCCAATACCACCCAAAAAACTTATTTTTCCCAAAATTTATTCTTTGGATCTTCGGTGAAATCCCTTGTTCTTGGGACGTACGCGTAGCCCTCGTCACGTAGACCAACTTTAATTCTTGGTTCGATGAATTCTGACTGATAGAACTCCTTGGATCGTAAGAAGAAAGGTTAAATTTTAGGCTTTCTCTCCCTCTTCTCTCTTCAACGTCTGATTCAGCCGGCCAAATGGGGTGAGAATATCTAATTTTTCAGATAATTAGTCCCTATTTATACTTTTTATTTGCGCGGTCCATATTGTCTCACACGTTTATTACTTTCGGGTCCGTTTTTAACCCAAAACGACTTAATTAATTCTCGATTTCAGGTCACATTAATTTTACTTGAACTTTTATCTAATTTTAAGGAAATTTTATAAATTTTATTTTTGGGGACCTTTGTAAGGTCATTCGTAACCCACTTGTCTTGTAAAATGTGTCAAAATTCGCTTATCTCAAAATTCGATGAAAATTGGCATGGTAGCTCGATTTCGCTATATGATTCCAAATTTGAGGTCCGTTGCATCATCCAAGCTTTACAAAAATACTAATTTTAAACCCGCATTATAGTAAAAAATTATCATTTTGCCCTTTTTCTGAAAAAGTTCAAATTTACCCGGGTTTTACATTCTTCTCTCTTAAAAGAATTTTGTCCCTGAAATTCACACACACATATACATTCAAGCACATGCATATGCAACAGTCATATAACACGGAATGACTATAAAAATGTACCTCCATCCTTAAATAAGAAAGGATAATTGGTACAAATAGTGTCCTTGCGCTCCCATGTCACCTCCTCCATTCCTCGGTGCTGCCAAAGCACCTTCACTAGCCTTAAGGTCTTGTCTCGCAAAAATTGATCCCGGCTATCCATTATGCACACCGGCCACTCCTCGAATGTCCCATCAACATCAACAACAAGCTTGCCCCAATCCACCACATGAGTCGGATCCGAGGTGTATTTTTGAAGTATGGAGACATGAAATACCGCATGAACACCTGATAGATTTGGTGATAACTCCAATCGATAAGCCACTGTACCAACCTTCTCGAGTACCTCGAAGGGCCCGATATACCTCACCGATAGCTTTTCTCGCTTACCAAACCTGACCACTCCTCTTTTAGGCATCACCTTCAAGAAGACATGATCTCCCACCTCAAACTCTAGAGGTCGTCGCTGTCTGCCGGCGTAGCTCTTCTGTCGGCTTTGAGCCATGAGAAGATGCTTCCGAATCAAGTCCACTTTCTCTGAGGTGTCTCTTATCAACTCCGGACCCGTAGAAGATCTCTTTCCTACTTCCGTCCAACAAACCAGAGAACGGCATAACCTCCCATATAATGCCTCATAGGGTGTCATTTGAATACTCGTCTGATAACTATTGTTGTAGGTGAACTCCACTAAAGATAGATGATCTTTCCAACTACCCTTGAGATCTAGGACGCATGCCCATAGCATGTCCTCTAACGTTTGGATGGTCTTCTCAGATTAACTGTCCGTCTGGGGATAAAAAGTAATGCTCATCATCAACTGTGTTCCCATAGCTCATTGGAAAATCTCCCAAAAATGAGCCGTAAACTTGAGATCCCGATCTGGTACTATAGATATGGGCATCCCTGCAACCAGACAATCTCCTGTATATACTACCTGTAGAATTCCTCCAATGTGAAGGTCATCCGTACAGCCAAGAAATGTGCCGACTTAGTAAGTCGGTCCACTATCACTCACACCACGTCTTGTCCCCGCGATGTCCGTGGCAAGTGAGTCACAAAATTCATTGTGATATACTCCCACTTCCACTCAGCTACCTCCAAAAGCTGGAGTAATCCCGTGGTCTCTGATGCTCAACCTTAACCTACTAACAAGTGAGACATCATCTGACAAAGTCTCTAACGTCTTTCTTCATCCCGCTTCAATAATATTGGCGACAAAGATCATGATACATCTTCGTGCCACCTGGATGTACAACAAAACGGGAGCAGTGAAACTCTCTGAGAATCTCCTCCCTTAGGTTTGTAGACTGGGGAACCACAATCTTTCCCCTAAACCGAAGACTACCATCCGAGTGAATGGTCTAGCCCTTATCACTTGTACCTACTCGTACTCGGTCCTTAATGGACAATATCTTCGTGTCCTACCTCTAGGATTCGATTACTCTGCTCAGTAGGGGAAGGTGTAACCACTAGACTCCCTAAAATACCCTGAGTTTGCCCTATGTAACGTAGCCCAAACTGTCCTACAATCTCGAGCATCTACCACTCTCGGGAAGTTGCACTAGCCAAGACTCTCCGTGACTTCCGACTGAGTGCATCAGTCACCATGTTTGCTTTACTAGGATGGTAATACAAAATGAAGTCATAGTCCTCTAAATATTTCATCCGCCTATGTTGCCTCATGTTGAGGTCCTACTGTGTAAATATATACTTCAGACTCTTATGGTCCGAAAACACTTTGAACTGCTCACCATATAGATAGTGGCACCAAGCTTTCAAAGCAAAAATAATGACCGCCAACTCCATGTCATGTGTGGGATAATTCTGCTCGTGGTTCTTTAACTGCCAAGAACCATAAGCCACTACCCTCCCGAACTGCATCTAAACGCACACAAGTTCGTCTTTCGAGGCATCACAATACACCGTGTACCTCTGTCCCCTTTTCGGAACTATTAGAATAAGAGATAAAGTAAGCCTCCTTTTTAATTCCTAGAATGCCTTCTCACAATAATCATTTCACTCAAATTTGACCTCTTTCTGGGCCAATCTCGTCATAGGAGCAGCTAATCGGAAGAAGTCCTTGATGAACCTTCTGTAATACCATGTCAATCCCAAGAAACTGCGTATCTCGAAGACTGACTTCAGTCTCTCCCAACTCATGACTGCCTCAACCTTCTTTGGGTCTACGAATACACTTGAAGCTGACACCACGTGTCCCAAAAATTTCATCTCCATAAGCTAAAATTCAAACTTGGTGAACTTGGCGTACAACTGGTAGTCTCTCAATGTCTGAAGAACAATCCTCAAGTGATCCTCATGCTTTTCTTCAGTCTTAGAGTAGATCAAGATGTCGTCAACAAAGACCACGACAAACTGATCTAAATAGGGTTGAAACACCTTATGCATGAGATCCATGAATGCTGCTAGAGCATTCGTCAATCTAAAAGGCATGACAGTAAACTCGAAATGCCCATACCGCTTCCTAGACACCGTCTTAGGGATATCCTCCTCCCTAACCCTCAACTGATGGTAACCAGCGTGGAGATCTTTCTTGGAGTAGACCTGCGCCCCCCTCAGTTGATCAAACAAGTCATCAATCCTCGGCAAAGGGTATCTATTCTTGATAGTGACCTGGTTTAATTGCCGATAGTCTATACACAATCGGAGGGTCTTGTTCTTCTTCTTGAAAAATAGCACCGGAGCGCCCCAAGGTGAAATGCTCGGTCTAATAAATCCCCTGTCCAATAATTCTTGCAATTGGACCTTGAGTTCTTGCAACTCAATTGGTGTCATCCTATGTGGAGTCATAGAAATAGGTGACGTACTGGGATGCAACTCAATGGTAAAGTCTACATCCCTATGTGGAGACAATCCCGATAATTCATCTGGAAAAACGTCCTCATACTCGCATACAACCCGAAGTAGACCCAACTCTTGTCTCGCCTCGTCCTCCAGGGTAAGGCTTGCAAGCCAACCCATCAACTGTCCGTGCCATCGTGAGTCATACATGGCTTGGGGTAAAACATCTCGCTTTTCACCCTAGAACTTGAAACAAACACCATCAGGCATATAAGACATGACCCTCTTCCGATCACAATCAATGACGACTCGATGTGCCGTCAACCAATCCATCCCGAGGATAACATCAAACTCTGACATGTCCATGACCCTAAGGTCCACGGTGAGTAGAATCCCTGAGATCTCTAATTCATAATCCCAACATATCTTATCAACTCGCACCTCCTAAGGAAGAACTTACATGCAATGGCTCTTTCAAAGTCTCAACCTTTAAGCCCAAGTTTTTCACACATGATGCAGTAATAAAAGAATATGATGCACTAGAATCAAATAATATTCTAGCCCATAAGCGAGAGAGAAGAAATATACCCTATATGATTGACTGATCCACCAGCTTAGTCTGTGGCATAATGACGTAGACATGCCCCTGGGTCCCTAAAGCACCGACTTGTGAGCCCTGTCTTCGTCCTCGACCCATGCCCTGGCCCATTTGGCCTACTTTCGGAGTCCCCGCCCATGGAGTAATAAGGGCTTGTGTAGCACCCTGGAACTAATATTGGCTCCCCTGGCCATGGTAGGCTAGTGAGGAGTGTAATGTGTCTGTGGCTGTCCCACCGAAATCTGGGACTGAGATAACCCATAACTCTGGGATCCCTGCCTCTGGGGGCAATCTCGCTTCATATGATCCGACTGATGGCAATGGTAGCAAGTCATTTGGCCTGTCTAGTAAGAAGGTCTCTGATTTCTCTTGCCTTGAGAGGACTGCCCTTCGCCTTGGCCTTGATAACCACGACCCTGTCCCTGAGGAGTAGAAGTTCTCTGTCTCTTTCCCGAATTAGAAGAAGAGGATTAGTCCTCCTTTTTCTTGTCCTTAGCACCCAACTCCTGGTTGCTCCTTGCGTCATCCATCTCCCTCTCAATGGTTATGGCTGTCGTGACCATCGAGTCTAAGTCTTGTAGAAGAAGACCCATAATTTTACCCCAGATGAACAATTTTAGACCATCCTCAAACTTCCTCACTTTGGTCATGTTTGTAGTCACGTAGTCATCAGCGAAATGTGCTAACTCAGTGAACTTAGCCACGTACTCCATCAACGTCATCGTTCTTTACCTTAAGTCTAAGAATTCCCGGGCCTTTGCATGTCTAGCAGCAGCTGGGAAGTACTTGCCCATAAAGAGCTTCCTGAACTCTGCCCATGTCATTACCTCTAAGTTCTTTGAGATCTTGACCCAATCCCACCACACTTGGGATTCTCCCTCTAGCTGAAAAGTAGCTAGTGTTATTTTTGTGGCATCGGAGGTGATCTTCATAGCCCTTAAGACCTTATCCACATGTCAGAACCAATGGTCAGCCGCCATCGGATCCGCCCCTCCCATGAAAATCAAAGGCTGATGTGCCTTGAACTTCTGAAGGTGACTTGAGCCTCCTTGACTCCCACTTGCACTAGCCTGTGCAATGGTAGCCGCCGCCGCACCAATAGCCTCCACAAAGGCTTGTTGGTCAAAGGTCGGTGGTGGTTGGTTGTTTCACCCACCGCCTCGACGTCCTCTTTCTTGATTTGTCATCTACACACATGTCAAATAGCAATCGAACACTCACATAGTATCCCAAGATAGGGATCAAGTTTAAAACTTAAAAATTTTCCTCTTTGTCTCACTAGTAGTGCGTGTGCCACCTTCTAGTAGACATTTATACATTGAACTATACTGTTCATCACCTTTTTCGAAACCTAAGGTTATGTTTTATAACCCTAGTGTTTCCCTTTCCATACACATTTCTATCATGCATATAATTCACATAACACATATCACATAATCATATAATGCACAATGAATGCAATGGTCTAGACCCAATACCCATTCAGCCCTAGGTAATCACATACCTATGCTCTGATACCAAGATGTGACGCTCCTAAAACTGGGGGTCCCGTTGACGACCTGTCAACCTGCGAAAATGCCCGTGAGTGCCACTTAATCCAACATCACGCTAATAATATCCCTTTAAGTGAGAATTTACCCACACATGTAACCCGTGTATGTTTTGTCATTTAATACAACCGTGGCTCAAAATACCACAATTTATGCCTCTTTATTGTCCAATTACATCTTTGGACCAAAGGAATCAAAGGCCGAGAGCACAACACTTTAGTTTTAAAATTTTAAATTTTAGGAAATAGTACCGGTATTGTGTACTGGTACGGTTTGTCTTTTGGACAGACAGTACCGGTACGCAGTACCGGTACTCTTTGCCTTCTGGACAGAAAATACCGGTATTCTTTGCCCTCTGGACCCAACTGTACTAGTACACAGTACCGGTACTCTATGCTTAGTTTTGCCTGTTTCGCCCATTTTCATTTCAAATCATCCCAACACCATCTAAAACATGTCTAATGATGTTTATCACATAAAACTTGTTATTTACAAGTTCTATTACAATTCATTCACACAATTTCATACTCAACACTATAATTTTACAAAGTTTATACAAAATGTATTATAAAAACCACAAGTCGGCTTTTCTTCATTTTTGAGGCCCTGAATGCGAGTCCTCCACTGACATGAACCCCGCACCTAAAATGTGTTCCCGTATAGGGTGAGCTATGCCCAATAGAGTATTTCATACAGAGGCTACTCCCCACCTAAATGCATATGTAATGTTTACATTCAACAACCGCAATCATAAATCCATTTCATACAAGAACATGCTATTCAAGATGAAATTTCTACCATGTCATATCATGATATGAGGTGAGACTCACTCATGCATTTTCACCCAAGCCTACTGCGGCTCCCCTAACACAATGCAATGCATATGTGTAAAATATTTGTCCTTAATGAAATACATCCAAAGACCATTTTGAAATAAAATCATATGGTTATAAACCAATTCATTTATGGATGTTTCCCATCAAATGAATCATTTATATAACAAAATCATGTGTCCTTATTAAGTATCAGATTTTGGAATCACACTACTGGTTCCGTACGCCATTACACTTTTTCAGAATTTCACTTCAGGAGAATGTATGAACCAAGTAGCTGGGCCTTTCACCTGCGGGAGTCTCTTGCCCTTTTTGCTATACCTGATACAAGTTTTTATTTCATGCAACCATGCGACTCAATCAGATTTTATATCCAACTTTTCCCGAGCCCATCACCAATCACCAAGTATGATGATTAATCCAACCATGCACACAAACACACGCATCCATACTCATGGCCATAGATGTATTTCTCCCATACAATATGCAATGTAATGCACCATTGCAATATCGATTTCATGCCCAATACGCAAAGAATGCTAATGACCAAATTAACCACATGTTCCATGACAATTTATATCACATGCATATAATCACCAAAATTCATTATCATGTCAATACATCAACTAACATATATCAACATTTATATCCAACACAAATCTCAAGTACTGTGTTACACAATCTCATGCCAATCACACTTAATCACAAGGTATAACATAAACATGTAACATGCCCACATAAACCAACTTTAAGGGATTACACAAGTGACTCCCACATATCAAATTCAAGCTAGAAGTTGGCCTAAGCCATTTCTACACCCTTTCCCTCATTTTCATAACAATAAACAAGTGGTATATATATTCTACATACCCACCCCATTCCATATGAACATCATATGATAGAAATAGTCCAAAATATGAGGAAACCCTACCTCTTAGAGTGTGAATAGAAGGTAGAAACTTCAAGAACTCCAATACCACCCTAAAAACTTAATTTCTCCAAAATTTATTCTTTGGATTTTTGGTGAAATTCCTCATTCTTGGGACGTACGTTTAGCCCTCGTCATGTAGACCAACTTTAATTCTTGGTTCGATGAATTCCGACGTATGGAACTCCTTGGATCATAAGAAGAAATGTGAAATTTTAGGCTTTCTCTCTTCTCACCCTTTTCTCTTTTCAACGTCTAATTTAGCTGGCCAAATGGGGTGAGAATATCTGATTTTTCAGATATTTAGTCCCTATTTATACTTTTTAATTACGCGGTCCATTTTGCCCCGCACATTTATTACTTTTGGGTCCGTTTTTAACCCAAAATAACTTAATTAATTCTCGATTTAAGTTCAAATTAATTTTATTTGAACTTTTATCTAATTATAAGAAAATTTTATAAATTCTATTTTTGGGGACCTTGGTGAGGTCATTCATCACCCAATTGTCTCGTAAAATGTGTTAAAATTTAACTATCTTAAAATTTGATAAAAATTGACATGACAACTCAATTTCGCGATACGATTCTAACAATGAGGTCTGTTGCATCATTCAAGCTCTAGAAAAATATTAATTTTAAACCTGCATTATAGTGACAAATTACCATTTTACCCTTTTTCTAAAAGTTCAAATTTACCTAGGTTTTACAAGCATTTAATAAACTCAGTTGATGGGACATCCATGATGGCTTTGGAAGCCTAGAAGAAGGNAAAGTTCAAATTTACCTAAGTTTTACAAGCATTTAATAAACTCAGTTGATGGGACATCCATGATGGCTTTGGAAGCCTAGAAGAAGGAGCATTAAATACTCCAGACCCAAGCATTTAATAATAGGGCCTCCCCTATGCAAAGTAGGAGGTGCACTGTCCCATGTCTAATTACTACCTACTGCCTAGGCCATCAGTAATGATGGGTCATTAGAGGTATAAATAGTCCTAAAAAATACAGTGCAAAGGTACGCAAAATGAACTCTCAAGATCACCATACATGTTTTCTTCTTCCCCTCTCTTAAACAACTGACTTGATCATCGGAGGGGATACGTCGAAAAACACTCTGATGCCCTTCTAACCCTTATTTTGAGTCAGGAGATGCCGAAAAATATTACAGCACGTTGAAATCAATCGGATAGCCTGAAGGCTAACTCATCACCACTCCTTAGGCCACTTGTGACCGTTCATTTGCCACAAGATCATCAACTTTCTAGGTAAATACGAGTTCACTAAGGGAGAAAGTTATTTTTGTTTATTTATTGTGCAAAAAAATGCCCGCACTATCTGGCGCTGTTTGTGAAAAACGACTAGATTTTCTAAAGAACAGTGACCATGGTGAATACTCGTCAAAAGGAAAAGGGTCCTCAACAAAGGAATATCGATTTACCAGCTCCCTCTATTTCAAGAACCAAAGACTGTGTCGAAAGTGTGAGCAAGAAACTTTCAGATTGTTCTTGGGAGAAAACCTGCCAAACTAGTTTGGGAATTGGGGCCAGAAAATCAACCCCCTTGGCCCGTCAACTAGCTGATGTGATCAAGGAAAAATTCGGGGATCGACTACAACAACTAGAGGAGGACAACGTCAACGTCCTAAATTGGCTCGACGGGTTTGTGCTTTTCGGTGGAGGAGCACAAAGGTCGCGGTAGTCACGGGAGCCCTCCATCAGGGAAGTGGGAGGTGCAAATTTGAAGAATCGCCCAAGTGAAGGAGCAGGGAGCTCCAAGGCTCTGAAACACCTGAGGGCCAAGGGGCATCTACCAGAGGTCCTAGCCAAGACTAGAACATTGGCTTAGAGTGACCTCCGCCAGGAGTTGTCCAGGCGAGGGGGCGTGGAGGAGTTCGAGGAGGGGCCGACCCTCTCCGTCCGACACCTTGGAATTGGGGAGCATGCTGACCAATGCCGAGAAGGTGGAGAAATGTGTCCCAGGCAGAGGGAAGACCATAGGGTACGTTTGGATCCTACTAGAAGGGATAAGGCCCCCCCAGAGGATGACACTGATGACAAAGCTATCCAGTCGCCCTTCACTATGCATATCATGGAGATTGAGGTGCCAAAAAATTTTGTGTTGCTAAGATTCAAAGTTTATGATGGACGCTCAGACCCGGAGGCTCACCTTAGACAATACAGACAGATGATGTCCTTCTACCACTTAGATCAGTAGTTACTATGTCTAGTGTTTTCGATGAGCCTAGGGACAAGGCTATGAAATGGTTCAAGACCCTTCCACCAAATAGCATAAGGTCCTAGAGGGAGCTGACCAGATAGTTTCCCGCAAGGCTTATTATAGGGAGCAAGCTCCCCAAGGATGTTGGATCGTTGCTGACCCTTTGGCAGAAGGAAGGCGAAACACTCCGCTAGTATGCCACACGCTATTGGGAAGAAGTGAACGAGGTGGAGGGATGCTCAGAGGTCATGGTTTGCGGCCTCTTTCAGACTTGGCCTCTTTAGGGATACCGACCTTTACAAGTCCTTAACAAAGAAAACACCAATGGATATGAGCGAGTTGATGGCACGAATCAATAAGTATTCCAGGATAGAAGATAGGACCCAATTGAGAAGGACCATATAGTCACATCAATGGGAGGCTATAGGTCATACAAGCTAAGAAGATTTGGAAGGAAATACTACGCTTTGACTTTGGAATATAACGAATTTGAAGAATTATTATTTTTGAGAAAGAGAGATTTATTTTCACCAAGTGTACTGTCATGGAAAGGGCATGGCCCCGGAGGCCAAGTCATCAAAGAAGATTCTTGCCTTCAGAGAAACAAAAGGAACGAAGCCTCCTGGAAGGGGCATGGCCCCGGAGGCCAAGTCTTCAAGAAAGATTCTTGCCTCTAAAGAAGCAAAAAAAGTACAGCCTCCTGGAAGGGGCATGGCCCCGAAGACCAAGTCTTCAAGGAAGATTCTTGCCTCCAAAGATGCAAAAAGAGCATAGTCTCTTGTAAGGGACATGGCCCCAGAGGCCAAGTCTTCAAGGAAGATTCTTGCCTCCAAAGAAGCAAAAGGAGCGAAGCCTCCTAGAAGGGGCATGGCCCCGGAGGCCAAGTCTTCAAGGAAGATTTTTGCTTGCAAAAAGACAAAAGGAGCATAGCCTCCTGGAAAGGGCTTGGCCCTGGGGGCAGAGTCTCAGGGACTCCTGCCTCTGAATAAGAAATAGGAGCATGCCTCCTGGAAAGGGCATGGCCCTAGGGGTAGAGTCTCAGGGACTCCTGCCTCTGAATAAGAAATAGAAGCATGCCTCTTGGAAAGGGCATGGCCCTGGGGACAGAGTCTCAAGGACTCCTGCCTTAGAATAAGAAATGGGAGCATGCCTATTGAAAAGGGCATGACCCTAGGGGCAGAGTCTCAGGAACTCCTGCCTCTGAATAAGAAATAAGAGTATGCCTCCTGGAAAGGGCATGGCCCTGGAAGCTAAGTCTAAGGTACTCCTGTCTCCAAATAAAGAAATAGGAGCATAGCCTTCTGAAGGAAGCAAATATCCTGAGGAAAAGCACCCAAGAGTTGACAGAATTCCTCTCATTAAATACGTTGCTTGGAATAAAGGCACGTTGTCCGAATAATATATCCTCCTGTCCAAGCACCATGATAACCCCTCATTTGGGAATTAGGGAAAAGATCTCCAGAAGAATGGTTGACATCTAATGTGGGTGCAATTACCCATAATGGTTAGTCACGAAATCTCAAAATCGATTAGTTTTGATAAAGTGAAGCCCACAACACTAGAGAATCAGCGAGAAAATGGCAACACAANTCCAGAAGAATGGTTGACATCTAATGTGGGTGCGATTACCCATAATGGTTACTCACAAAATCTCAAAATCAATTAGTTTTGATAAAGTGAAGCCCACAACACTAGAGAATCGGCGAGAAAATGGCAACACGAAGGAATAGAACATTCAAGCCCTTTCATCTTTATCTGCCACATCATACAGACAATATGAAGATAAAGGGTTGGAGGGCAGTTGATGGGACATTTTTTGTGATCAAGGGGGACGAGGCACATGCCCTCGACATATTGGTCACGGAGTGTTCTTTGGATGACACGTGTCCTCTGCACCTCGTAGCCCTCTACTAAGGGTACCTCGGAGTCCACTAAGGGTACATTGGAGCCCCCCACTAAAGGTACCTCGAAGCCCTCCACTAAGGGTACTTTAGAGCCCTCCACTAAGGGTACCTCAGAGTCTACTAAGGATACCTCGGAGCCCTCCACTAAAGGCACCTCGGAGCCTTCCACTAAGGGTACCTCGGAGCCCTCCACTAAAGGTACCTCGGAGCCCACTAAAGGCACCTCGAAGCCCTCCATTAAAAGTACCTCAGAGTCCAAGACATATTGTCCACGGAGTCCTCGGCATCTTGTCCGTGGAGTACTCTCTACCTAACACGTCATCTCGGAGCTAAGGCACCTTGGAGTCTTCATCACGTACTATGTATCCTTGGCTCCAAAGGATACTGATTTACAGTTGGTCACTTTCAGAACTAGACTAGGGATCATGAGGGTACTCTTCCCAACAAGGTCAGAATGGCAAAATGAACAAGACACNATGTATCCTTGGCTCCAAAGGCTACTGATTTGCAGTTGGTCACTTTCAGAACTAGACTAGGGATCATGAGGGTACTCTTCCCAACAAGGTCAGAATGGCAAAATGAACAAGACACTCCACCAAGAGGAGTCAGACACGTGCTATGAAGTAAAAGTTGAGGACTAAATGGACAAAAGTGTCCCTGCTGACATGTAGCTATCTCAGGCAAGCATTTAATAAACTCAATTGATGGGACATCCATGATGGCTTTGGAAGCCTAGAAGAAGGAGCATTAAATGCTCCAGACCTGAGCATTTAATAATGGGGCCTCCCCGATGCAAAGTATGAGGCGCACTGCCCCATGTCTGGGTACTACCTACTGCCTAGGCCATCAGTAATGATGGGTCTTTGGAGGTATAAATAGTTCTAAAAAATACAGTGCAAAGGTATGCAAAATGAACTCTTAAGAACACCATACAATGTTTTCTTCTTCCCCTTTCTCAAAGAACTGACTTGATCGTCAGAGGGGATACACCGAAAAATATCTAACCCTTCTTTTGAGTGCCAAGATATGCCAAAAAAAACTACAGCACGCCGAAATCGATCAGATAGCTTGAAGGCTAACTCATCACCACTTCTTAGGTCACTTGTGACTGTTCCTTTGCCACGAGATCGTCGACTTTCCAGGTAAACATGAGTTCACTAAGGGAGAGAGTTGTTTTTGTTTATTTATTGTGCAAAAAAATGCCCGCACAGATTTTTTAGTGCTGATCGTCGTCGTGATTACAAATTTAGGGGCTTTCTTTGCCTCAAGTATGGACTACCAGTTTAAAAATTGGAATGAGTTTCTTCAATTCCATTTAAAAAAGCAACATATACTCATGCACTATGTAGAAATCAAACTATACATTCCTCAATGAAATAATCAAATTACTAATGCAAGAAGTTAGAACCTTCGATGAAAATAATATCTATGAGTTGAATAGAATATGATGAGGAACCTGAGAAGACTAAACAATGGAAAAGGCCAAAAAAAATGCAATCAATAGAAAACAACCACTTTATAAGCGTATGGTTTCCCAAAAAAATCCAGCCAAGAAAATAATTATACTATGAGGGATTTTGCTTGAACACCTTATGAGCATTGTGGCAGCAAAGAAAGGGATAGGAGAGTTGCAGCGAGATAGAGAAAGAGATGAGTTATGCAGAGAGAAGCAACAGAGAGAGAGTTTTAGCATGTACATGGAATCAGTCGAAGCAGCAGAAAGTTTTAGTAGAGAGTTTGTGCAGTATGAGCAGCGCAGAGAGAAATGAGTAATGGCTGGAGAAGGGATACCGAGTAAAGGAGAGAAGATTTGCAGGACATTAGGGTTTGAATTGGGAGATAAATAGAAATTTGAGAATCACCGGTATGCAAAGGAGATCTTTTGAATTCCTAAGAACATCTCCAACAGATGATCTAAAACACACAAAATCTTCAAATTTTAACTATTTAGCCTAAAAATTCCATTACAACAAATTATCTTCAAAACATCTAAAATAACATTTTGTTATACTGATATTCTATATTTAGAGTATCACTATAGTAATATGTAAAAAAATTTCATAATATATTTTCTCTCTTCCTCTTTTTTCTTCCATTCTCTCTCTTTCTCCCTTTCACTATTCCCAAAAAAAATAATACAAAATGAATGAGAAATAATATTTAAAAGGAGTAGTTAAAAATATAGAAAATTTGTTAAGGTGTGTATTAAAAAAGTGAGTAATTAAAATAGAAAACGTTACTTTTTGAGTAGCTAATATAGCTAAAATAGCTTTTGTTGTTAGATATGCTCTAAGAGAGAATTGATTGCGAATTTACATATTGTTATAGAAGGTGGATCACTGGTATGTACGTACAAAGGGAAAGTTAGAGGGTAGAGAGAAAGAGAGGATGTGATTCTTGGAAACGAGAGGTGTTACAGTCAAATGAATGAAAATTTGGGGGAAAATATGGTGGTGGAAACGGAATGTCAGAGACGTTATTTGGAAAGTGCATGAGGTGGGGGCATGAATCCGGGGAAGTCATACATGCAATTGGGGGAATTAAAAATAAAAACTTTTGGGTGAGAAAATAAAATTTATTTAATAATTTGATCCGTCGGATCATTATTTTTTAGTTAATCTCAACCATAGAATAATTCAAAATATCGAAGACCATTTGATATAATTTATCTTTTGCTCAAAATTGATCTGAGCTGCAAAAAATTCAAGATAAGTTTTGAGATTCAAATTCAATTCTCCTTTATTATATAGATATAGTAACATTCAAATACAAAAAATAGTAACATTTAAACACAAAAAATAATAATATTTACACATAAAAAAATAGTAACATTTAAAAATAAAAATAGTAACATTGAATATTAATATTTAAAAAAATAACAGTAGTAACATGGTAAACAAAAAAAAAGTAACATTCAAAATAACATTCAATATTAGTAGTAACATGCTCATGCTCAACAAAAAATAGTAACATGAAAAGAATTAGTAACACACTCAACAAAAAAAATAGTAACATGAAAAATTAAATAAAATTGGGGGTCAAACTAGTAAATGCGATATTCATTTACAGACAAAGAGGCACCAATTTTGATTGATTTAAGGACTTGTAGCTACTGTGTGTTCAATTTGAATCCGAATAATATGTGAATGTTCTTCTCCTGATTTGAACGATCCATCGAAATTGGTGGGTCAATAACGAAGTCCAAGAAAAACTAGAGAGATTGAAGAGTAATCTGAGAGAGAGAGAGAGAGAGAGAAAGAGGGAGAGAGAGAGAGAGAGAGGTGGGCACGATTTGAAATATTTGTTGGCTAAATTCAAGGAGTATTTGGTAGAAAAGAAAAAAAATGAAAAGGAAAATTACCCATACTCTTGGGTGGTATGATCTTCTAGATCAGCCACTGAGTTTTATTAGCAGGCCATGAACTTGAGCCATGTGGCATGGTTGCTCTATTGCTCAGATTGGAGGGATTTGAGCATTATCACTAGGACTATTGATAATGCACAAAAGTGAATTTCTGCACCACCTATTGAATAATTAATATGATAAATGCAATAAATATAAGGAAGAGATCAACACAAGCAACACACATATATAGAATGATTCGGTCAGGGTGACGTACTTCACTTTGAAAACAACCACGGTGGTCGAAGGACTTTATTGATAAGGTAGCAGGTGAGAGAGAGAGTGTGAGCAAAAGAAAGCTCTAGGTGTGAAAACATAGCTCTATAAAAGGTGTAGCTGAGAAAAAAGGTGTGTAGAGATGTCTACCTCATGTGTAGAGCTTACAATTTATAAGTACAGAGCCTTGGTTGAGGCGGTGACATGATGGGTAGATTACTAGTCTTTCGGGGAGGATATGTACAATTAGAGATAGTTTTGGTCTTCGAGAGTGACTATTTTGGTAATTATTCCCCACGTGCGCTAATATCTCTGAACTTCTTGAACTTTGAATTGGGCCACATTCATGAGCTGAGCTTGACCTGCCTTGTAGCTAATTTGGGATTACCCCGTAAATTGGGCCTTAACCAAGTTGGATCTGGGCACATCAATCGTGTATATATATATATATATATATAAGCTTCCTAGGCAGACTAAAGTCATTATAAGTCGCTTAAAGAGAACTTAATCCTAATTTATACTTTTAAAAATTTGGGCGAAAATTGGGAGAAAAATGATGGAGCTTTGGCAAAATCATACTATTTTATTTTTTTGCCCTTTCTCAAGTTCACATGCCACTTGGCAATTGTTGTCTTGAAGATTTCAAAGGGGCAGATGTCACCTTAATGTTACTTGTGTGTGGTTCGTCATATTGCCACGTGGTGAGATCTATGCCCATGTGTGTTAATGTGGATATGAAGAATTTTTGGCGGTTGGATTTGTCTGCACCAGGGATAAATAAGGTACTGAATTGGAAATGCATAAGCAAATAAATACTAAGGGCAATATAGTAAATTAAATTTATATTCTTTTTCTTTTCCTTCTATATTTCTTTCATACCAATCAATAGAAAACTTATCCTTTACACTCTCCATCCATCCATCCTACAAAACAATAAAGGGAAAAACTCATTTCTTTTCTCTAAGGATGAAAAATTCATTCTTTTCTATTTTATTTCCTTTCATTTTTTCATCATTTTGTACTAAACGGATCATAAGTATATCTAAACCCATTAAAACTATCATAACAAAAGATATATAATTCATTGAAGACTTTGGGTCTAACTCCAACATATGGAATGGTTTAGGGAGAGCATGAATGCGGCTTAGGGTGGGTGATGGCGGTGTGACATGATGGGAAAAGAGAGAGAGAGGGGAGGAGGGGGGGGACAGGCTGAGTATGGGTAAGGTATTTTAATATGTACTAGTTGTTGTACACGTATATTGCACGTGAATCATTTCAGGCAACAAATAAAATTATACTTTATAATTTCAATTTAAGGGATACCTTCATACATTTAGCTTCCAAAATAGTAAGAAATTTAAAACCAAACTCTCTAATAATTCTTCCATTGCCAACATTCCCTCACCAAGAAGCATCTTGGAAATCTTCTAGACATCACATTCTGCATGTGCAGAATTTTTTATTTCCTTATATTGTTTCAATCCCCATAGTCAAGGGATTTGTTTATAGAGTATTCTGCATCAATCCCATTAATGATGGGATTCAATTGCCTAATATGTAACGGGAAATCCCCTCGTCCATGGGATTGCTCTGTCTCTTCCTTGTATATAAGTTGTGCATNAAAAAAAATGCAATCAATAGAAAACAACCACTTTATAAGCGTATGGTTTCCCAAAAAAATCCAGCCAAGAAAATAATTATACTATGAGGGATTTTGCTCGAACACCTTATGAGCATTGTGGTAGCGAAGAAAGGGAGAGGAGAGTTGCAGCGAGACAGAGAAAGAGATGAGTTATGCAGAGAGAAGCAACAGAGAGAGAGTTTTAGCATGTACATGGAATCAGTCGAAGCAGCAGAAAGTTTTAGTAGAGAGTTTGTGCAGTATGAGCAGCGCAGAGAGAAATGAGTAATGGCTGGAGAAGGGATACCGAGTAAAGGAGAGAAGATTTGCAGGACATTAGGGTTTGAATTGGGAGATAAATGGAAATTTGAGAATCACCGGTATGCAAAGGAGATCTTTTGAATTCCTAAGAACATCTCCAACAGATGATCTAAAACACACAAAATCTTCAAATTTTAACTATTTAGCCTAAAAATTCCATTACAACAAATTATCTTCAAAACATCTAAAATAACATTTTGTTATACTGATATTCTATATTTAGAGTATCACTATAGTAATATGTAAAAAAATTTCATAATATATTTTCTCTCTTCCTCTTTTTTCTTCCATTCTCTCTCTTTCTCCCTTTCACTATTCCCAAAAAAAATAATACAAAATGAATGAGAAATAATATTTAAAAGGAGTAGTTAAAAATATAGAAAATTTGTTAAGGTGTGTATTAAAAAAGTGAGTAATTAAAATAGAAAACGTTACTTTTTGAGTAGCTAATATAGCTAAAATAGCTTTTGTTGTTAGATATGCTCTAAGAGAGAATTGATTGCGAATTTACATATTGTTATAGAAGGTGGATCACTGGTATGTACGTACAAAGGGAAAGTTAGAGGGTAGAGAGAAAGAGAGGATGTGATTCTTGGAAACGAGAGGTGTTACCGTCAAATGAATGGAAATTTGGGGGAAAATATGGTGGTGGAAACGGAATGTCAGAGACGTTATTTGGAAAGTGCATGAGGTGGGGGCATGAATCCGGGGAAGTCATACATGCAATTGGGGGAATTAAAAATAAAAACTTTTGGGTGAGAAAATAAAATTTATTTAATAATTTGATCCGTCGGATCATTATTTTTTAGTTAATCTCAACCATAGAATAATTCAAAATATCGAAGACCATTTGATATAATTTATCTTTTGCTCAAAATTGATCTGAGCTGCAAAAAATTCAAGATAAGTTTTGAGATTCAAATTCAATTCTCCTTTATTATATAGATATAGTAACATTCAAATACAAAAAATAGTAACATTTAAACACAAAAAATAATAATATTTACACATAAAAAAATAGTAACATTTAAAAATAAAAATAGTAACATTGAATATTAATATTTAAAAAAATAACAGTAGTAACATGGTAAACAAAAAAAAAGTAACATTCAAAATAACATTCAATATTAGTAGTAACATGCTCATGCTCAACAAAAAATAGTAACATGAAAAGAATTAGTAACACACTCAACAAAAAAAATAGTAACATGAAAAATTAAATAAAATTGGGGGTCAAACTAGTAAATGCGATATTCATTTACAGACAAAGAGGCACCAATTTTGATTGATTTAAGGACTTGTAGCTACTGTGTGTTCAATTTGAATCCGAATAATATGTGAATGTTCTTCTCCTGATTTGAACGATCCATCGAAATTGGTGGGTCAATAACGAAGTCCAAGAAAAACTAGAGAGATTGAAGAGTAATCTGAGAGAGAGAGAGAGAAAGAGGGAGAGAGAGAGAGAGAGAGAAATGGGCATGATTTGAAATATTTGTTGGCTAAATTCAAGGAGTATTTGGTAGAAAAGAAAAAAAATGAAAAGGAAAATTACCCATACTCTTGGGTGGTATGATCTTCTAGATCAACCACTGAGTTTTATTAGCAGGCCATGAACTTGAGCCATGTGGCATGGTTGCTATATTGCTCAGATTGGAGGGATTTGAGCATTATCGCTAGGACTATTGATAATGCACAAAAGTGAATTTCTGCACCACCCTATCGAGTAATTAATATGATAAATGCAATAAATATAAGGAAGAGATCAACACAAGCAACACATATATATAGAATGGTTCGGTCAGGGTGACGTACTCCACTTTGAAGACAGCCACGGTGGTCGAAGGACTTTATTGATAAGGTAGCAGGTGAGAGAGAGAGTGTGAGCAAAAGAAAGCTCTAGGTGTGAAAACATAGCTCTATAAAAGGTGTAGCTGAGAAAAAAGGTGTGTAGAGATGTCTACCTCATGTGTAGAGCTTACAATTTATAAGTACAAAGCCTTGGTTGAGACGGTGGCATGATGGGTAGATTACTAGTCTTTCGGGGAGGATATGTACAATTAGAGATAGTTTTGGTCTTCGAGAGTGACTATTTTGGTAATTATTCCCCACGTGCGCTAATATCTCTGGACTTCTTGAACTTTGGATTGGGCCACATCCATGAGCTGAGCTTGACCTGCCTTGTAGCTAATTTGGGATTACCCTGTAAATTGGGTCTTAACCAAGTTGGATCTAGGCACATCAATCGTGTATATATATATATATAAGCTTCCTAGGCAAACTAAAGTCATTATAAGTCGTTTAAAGAGGACTCAATCCTAATTTGTACTTTTAAAAATTTGGGCGAAAATTGGGAGAAAAATGATGGAGCTTTGGCAAAATCATACTATTTTATTTTTTTGCCCTTTCTCAAGTTCACATGCCACTTGGCAATTGTTGTCTTGAAGATTTCAAAGGGGCAGATGTCACCTTAATGTTACTTGTGTGTGGTTCGTCATATTGCCACGTGGTGAGATCTATGCCCATGTGTGTTAATGTGGATATGAAGAATTTTTGGCGGTTGGATTTGTCTGCACCAGGGATAAATAAGGTACTGAATTGGAAATGCATAAGCAAATAAATACTAAGGGCAATATAGTAAATTAAATTTATATTCTTTTTCTTTTCCTTCTATATTTCTTTCATACCAATCAATAGAAAACTTATCCTTTACACTCTCCATCCATCCATCCTACAAAACAATAAAGGGAAAAACTCATTTCTTTTCTCTAAGGATGAAAAATTCATTCTTTCCTATTTTATTTCCTTTCATTTTTTCATCATTTTGTACTAAACGGACCNTTTCCTTCTATATTTCTTTCATACCAATCAATAGAAAACTTATCCTTTACACTCTCCATCCATCCATCCTACAAAACAATAAAGGGAAAAACTCATTTCTTTTCTCTAAGGATGAAAAATTCATTCTTTTCTATTTTATTTCCTTTCATTTTTTCATCATTTTGTACTAAACGGACCATAAGTATATCTAAACCCATTAAAACTATCATAACAAAAGATATATAATTCATTGAAGACTTTGGGTCTAACTCCAACATATGGAATGGTGTGGTGAAGGGAGAGCATGAATGTGNCTTTTCTATTTTATTTCCTTTCATTTTTTCATCATTTTGTACTAAACGGATCATAAGTATATCTAAACCCATTAAAACTATCATAACAAAAGATATATAATTCATTGAAGACTTTGGGTCTAACTCCAACATATGGAATGGTTTAGGGAGAGCATGAATGCGGCTTAGGGTGGGTGATGGCGGTGTGACATGATGGGAAAAGAGAGAGAGAGGGGAGGAGGGGGGGGACAGGCTGAGTATGGGTAAGGTATTTTAATATGTACTAGTTGTTGTACACGTATATTGCACGTGAATCATTTCAGGCAACAAATAAAATTATACTTTATAATTTCAATTTAAGGGATACCTTCATACATTTAGCTTCCAAAATAGTAAGAAATTTAAAACCAAACTCTCTAATAATTCTTCCATTGCCAACATTCCCTCACCAAGAAGCATCTTGGAAATCTTCTAGACATCACATTCTGCATGTGCAGAATTTTTTATTTCCTTATATTGTTTCAATCCCCATAGTCAAGGGATTTGTTTATAGAGTATTCTGCATCAATCCCATTAATGATGGGATTCAATTGCCTAATATGTAACGGGAAATCCCCTCGTCCATGGGATTGCTCTGTCTCTTCCTTGTATATAAGTTGTGCATATGAAAAGGAATAAAACAAGCAGAAATTCAGCCAACTCTTTACATGGTATCAGAGCACTACAAACGCCTCTAATAACTATATTTTTTCTTGGTTCGTCTTCTCCTCATGGCAAACAGCAAATATGACTCATCCTCTGCCATTATTTCTTCTACCACCACTAAAATTGAAAGTCTTGATAACCCATTTTACTTACATCACTCTGATAACCCAGAAACTGTGTTAATTTCTAGTCCACTTACCGGTGGCAATTACATCACTTGGTGTCGCGCTATAACAATGGCCTTCTCTACTAAAAACAAGTTGGATTTGTGGATGGTACTATTACAAAAACTGGTGCCAATAATGCACTCTTTCCCTCATGGAAACGAGTCAACAACATGGTGCTCTCATGGTTGCTTAATTCCCTTCACAAAGACCTTGCTCCGAGTATTATTTATAGTGAATCTGCTACTGCTATATGGAACGATCTTCGTGATCGTTTTTCTCATAGCAACAGACCTCGTATCTTTCACTTACAACGTTCTATTGCTACTCACCAACAATGCAATGATTCTATGCCTGTTTATTTCAACAAACTTAAAGGATTTTGGGATGAACTCTCAACTTATCTTCCATCATCTTCTTGTTCATGTGATGCAATGAAAGATTATGCCAACTATCTTCATCAACAACAACTGATGCAATTTCTCACGGGTCTCCATGATACTTATGCATCTCTTTGCAGTCGAATCCTTCTAATGGATCCCTTTCCACAAACTAGTAAGGCATACTCTCTTGTGTTGCAAGATGAGGCACAACGTGGTTTGATTGTTATGACCATTCCTTCCGATGATAGCAGTGCTCTTGTTGCTCGTGTTTCCATTCCTGCTAGATCACAAAATGATTCTCACCCTCCTACAAACAAAGTTCAGCGTGACCATGGCCCTTGTTCTCACTGCAACATGACTAATCATAGCATTGACACTTGCTACAAGTTACATGGTTATCCTCCTCACTATCGGCTTCATATTCGCAACAACCAACAATAACATTCCAACACCCGTGCTTCTAATTCTTTTGCTTCTACCACTACTACCACCACTCCTCAATTTACTATTGACCAGTATCATCAACTTCTCAATTTACTACAGTCACCATCCTTGGCAAACGTCGCAGGTAAACCCATTTGTTTATCATCAATTTCTACGTTCTCAAAAGCTTGGTGGATAGATACAGGTGCTACCGATCATATGGTTTCCTCACCGACTTTACTATCTCATGTTACACCAGTTACTACATCTCTGTCAATCAAACTTCCTACTGGGCAAAGTGCACCCATTACACATATTGGGTCTTTATCTGTAAATTCAAATATGCACCTGAAAAATGTTCTTTGTGTCCCATCCTTTCGTTTTAATCTCCTTTCAATTAGTAAACTCACTCGTGATCTCAATTGTCTTGTGACATTTTATTCTGATTTTTGCATTTTTCAGGACCGATCAACGAGGATGGTGATTGGGATGGGTAAAGAATCTAGCGGACTCTACCATTTCGTGTCTTCAAGCCCAACTATTTTTGCTTCTTATGCTAGTTTAAATTTCGATTTTTGGCACTGGCATTTGGGTCACCCATCGCCTACTCGTTTAAGACAATTAGGTCATATTGTTTCAGATTTCTCTGTTGATAATAATAATTGCATTTGTGATGTTTGTCCTCTTGCACAACAAACAAGATTGCCTTTTCCAAGGAGTTCTATTTCCACTAGGACTCCTTTTCAATTAATTCACATTGACGTTTGGGGTTGTTATTCTGTTGCATCTCATTCTGGAGCCCTTTTTTTTTTAACCATTGTCGATGATTTTACTCGATGTACATGGGTCTTTCTCATGAAATTCAAATCCGAAAGTGAACAACTTATCAAATATTTTTTCTCCTATGTTCAAACTTAATTTAATTACCAGATACAAAAAATTCAATCTGATAATGGACTTGATTTTTTTTCAAAGGAGATGAAACATTTTCTCAATGAACATGGTGTGTTACATCAACACAATTGTATTTCCACCCCCAACAAAATGGTGTGGTCGAGCAAAAAAACCGTCATATTCTTCAAGTTGCTCGTGCTCTTCGTTTTCAATCGGGTTTACCACTTTCATTTTGGGGTGAATGTGTTTTAATTGCTGCATACCTTATCAATCGCACTCCCACTCCCTTTTTACAGTATTCCACCCCTCATGAAAAATTGTTGAAATCAAAACCAAAGTACACCCACCTTAAAGTTTTTGGATGCTTATGTTATGCAAGTGTATTTAAAACAACACCCATTAATCAAATACAATCGAATGACTTGAAGTCTCAATTTCAATGACGAATAATAACATGCAATTCAACGCCAGTAACATAAAACTAAAAATGGGCAAATCAACTAAAGATCTCTATTTGAAATAAACAGGTTTCACCAGTTAGAAACAACTCTATCAACATATACAGAATCTGTCAAAAATGTAGTAATATCAAAAGCCAACTACCGAAGGGTGGGTGTAAGAAAGAACAAAAAAGTTGGAGAATAAAATCAGCACTATTATTAGACGAGATAGCAGTCGTTCATCTTTAAAACATAACCCCTAATGGTGAAAATCATTTTTTTTTTCATTTGGATTCTACCTTGCAATTATTTTCTCCTAAAGCATTGAGACCAATACTATTATTTTCTCGCTTTGACTTTCAGATGAGCCATACACTAGGTACTTGTCTTACCTAATTACTTTTCATTTTGTTCAGGAAGTAATCTATCATGCGTTAGACTCATAACTGTAATGCCACCCAAAACTTGATAATAAGCAACTTATTTAATTGCTCGTTAACTCTCATAGCTCCATACAAAATGATAACGAATGTGGATGGAGGGAATATATGTGTTAGCTGCCCAGTTGAGACTAATCAAATTGCATGTCAAGTAAAACACCATAAACCATCATAAACCAAGTCCGCCTAAGAATACAGCATAGAGCTATAAAAGACCATTGGATACTGTTCAAAGTTGATGTCAAGTAGAGCATCATAATCAAAGTTTGGTATTAAATGAAAAAATACAGATGTTGCAAATAGATATTAATGAACCATGCTTGCATTTGTACTTGTTCTTGTAAGGCTACCTATGCGTTCAAATGAATATCATAGTATGAGAAATAAGCTTCTAAAATATTAAAATCAAAATACTAATAGGGTCTTTTGGCAATATGCATATATATTGTAATAATAAACTGACCATTACTTTATAATCAGGGGTTCTCTTCTTTATCATCTTCCATCTATATGTCCTGAAACAACAAAAATGGTATGACCCACATGAGATAAACAACCGATAACCAAAAGCCCGTGATCAATTTACAATTTACAAAGAACAAAAGAGAGTTATTTTTGAAGAGGATTCTTCTCTGTGTGAATCTAAAGGGGTTACATATATATAGTCTCAAATGTGAATCATGATAATAATAAAACTTAGGGAAATTCATGTACACCCCCTTTAAATAGGTTTATCTTCAACGACACCCCCCTGTCTTTTCTGAAATTGCACTAACCTCTCCGGTCAGTGTTGGTTGGCTAACGGACATGACGGAAACACATGTTTTACCATTTTACCGATGAATTTTATAAAAATTTACATATTCACCAATTATTTTTCATTAAATTATATATAAACACATATTCCTATTTCTTGTAAGTATGATCATGTTTGTTTTCCATATATATGAGGTATTAGAAAAAGGAATAGAGTAAATAGTACCTAAGGCCCACTTATTGCGGTGTTTGATTGGCATTTTATGTGCACTATTATTTTTTGGGTTGCAATACCTTTGTACAATAATATTTATCTCTTGTACATGACTTTAATGAATACCACCATTCAGGTGATATTATTTACTGGTATAAATCCACCAAAGGTACAAGCAAGAAAAATAACACAAATACCCTCCTCTGTAGGGTTCACATATAAAAAAATTATTTTGAATTTTTTCTTTGTATTATGTTTAAGTGTACGTTGTCACCGATTTTTTTTTTAAAAAAATTATTTTGAATTTTTTCCTTGTATTATGTTTAAGCGTACGATGTCACCAATTTTTTTTTTTTTTAAAAAAAAGAATTTTCTAAAAAAATTATTTTGAATTTTTTTCCTTATATCATGTTTAAGTGTACGGTGTCACCGATTTTTTTTAAAAAAATTTATATTGAATTTTTTCCTTATATTATGTTTAAGCGTACGGTGTCACTAATTCATAGCACTAGATTTTTTATTTTTTATGTAGATTTTTTACATTATTCTTCACCGATTCATGCTAGGACCAGTAGCTGGAGGTCATTGCCACGTTGTTTTTGCACCTAGGTGATTAGGTTGTTGAGGCATGAGAGAGAAAGAAAAGGGGGTGAAACAAGGGTTTCATGGGGAATAAAAAATGTAAAATTGGCATTTAATAAAAATTTGGTATGACATCAGCACTTTTCTAATGGTTAGTAACGGTGGTTATGATAGGGGGGTCTAGATAAAGAAGACATAAAAACTAAAAGAAAGTGCAGTGAAATTTTTAGAAAAGATAAGGAATATAATTGAAGATAGGCCTATTTAGAAGGAGTAGAGATGAAATTTTCCCTAAAAATTAAACATAGAGAAAAGAAGATACAAAGAAGTGAATAGTTACCAAGCAAAGGAGAAGTTACTGAAATGGAATCCACGAAGTTGCAAAGATAGGATGTGTGAAGCATAAGATTTTTCCCATCAATTTTTTATTTAATATTTAATGAGAATTAAGAAGTTTCAGAAATAAAAACCAAAGCAACCAAAAGCCTGACAACTTGATATTTATTATTTGAATTTGTAAGGTCTAACGGTTTTGCAACATTTGTCCATCTGATCAGCTGAAGGCTACAATAACTATTCAGCTGGAGGGGTAAGATAATCTTATCTTTAAACAATACTAGTTTAAGGGTAAATTAGTAAGTCAAAAGTTTTTCATGGAGGTTCACATTTATTATTACAATTATAAATATGGCATATGTACAAATTTGACATTGCACAATTATTTGAGGGTATTTTTGGGAATTAATTTTTTGTTTGGTTTAATAGCTTTTAAGAGTAGCATAAATATAAATATAGATTTAGATTTAGATAGATAGGGTAATTATACATGTTATATTATATTGAATGTGTAAATTACAAATATTTGTCTATAAAATAACAAAATTATTCTTTAGGAGATACATGTGACACACACATGGTAGTTTACTTCTCTTTTTTTAATGGTAGTAACTGCCAAGGACCACATTAAATTAATGTTTGAATTTTGGGGACAAAATTAATGAAATTAAAACTTTCAAGACTAAAGTGCAATGAATGATAAACCTCTGGGGCCATTGATATAATTTACCTTTCAATTTAAGCTGACTTTCGGCAAACTTTTCAAACCGAGCCAGCGGAGTTCGAACCGACGTATGCACCCGGCTCGTACCACCCACCGATAGCTCTCCCTTGCGAATTACCAAATCCCCACAATAAACTGCGCCAGAACCCAAACAACCTCAAAAGCCCTAAGATCTCTTATACACGCCCGGCACACACACATAATAGAGTTCTGAACTCAATTTTCGAATGCTAACTACTTGATTACAGAGAGAGAAGCATATAGGTTAGAGAGAAAGAGAGAGAGAATGGCAGGTGTTGGGAAAGAGAGCAGCAGTGGAGTAGTACCAGATTCAGTGATGGAAGCAGTGAAGAGAACATCGAACAACATAGAAGAACTCAGGACTCCTTTTGTGGAGTTCTTATCTCTCTGTGATGCTGACGTTCTTGCTGAGATGCAGCCTTTGCATCGGGCTCATTCTCTTTTTCTGCTTGCCAAAGTCACTACAACTCTGTTTGCTTGTAAGTACTGGTATGTCCATTAGATTACTGTTGATCTGACCGAGTGTTTCAATTTGAATTTGATTTGAGTGCAATTGGTGGTTTCAGTGAGGTTGAGGTGTAATGGCATAAACCCGGATGATCATCCCGTCAAATCGGAGCTTGTACGTATTCCACACTCTACTCTGTGTGTGTGTGTGTGTGTGTGCGCGCACGCCCTTAGGTTATTTATTTTGTGGGGCTTTATATTTGGTGGTTTTTGTTCATGGGCTTGTCCTTAATTTATCCAGTTTACTGTTTTTTTGGACAGTAGGGGTATTGTCACTGCGTGTATTTGGGTGTTGGATCATACGATGATTCTTTTTGAGATGTGGATTAATGGTTCTTGATTTAAATCATCTGTTTCAGGGGTTTTGATTCGAGGGTCTAGCTTAATTAACAAATTTTGTTATTTATTTTGCAATTTTGATACTTCTGATTAAAGAATTTAATTGATGGGTACTGCCTATTTTTGTGTTATGTGATTTTCTGAGTTGTATGTGCAGGATAGATTAAGCTTGTATGAAGAAAAATTACAACGGTGCATAGATTTGAGTAAAGGTATGTTCCACGGTCCATCACTTTCCTTTTTCTTTTCAAACTAAATAAGCTCTTTGAAAGTATCATTGCCACTTGATAGGATGTAGGCAGTTAAGATGTGAATCAGTTGGTGAGAAAATGTAGTTAACAAAAAGAACAGGGATATGTGATATACTACATTTACACTTGATTTTGGAATACAGTTGTGCCGAAAATATTACATCTTGGAGATATGGATATTAGACAGTCAATGTGCTTAACAGTAAATTATCCCTGTTATTCTTTACATAATTTTTGCATGTCTTTGAAGCACCACTGCGACGTTCAACTACCTTGAATGCCCAGGCAGCAACCCGTTTTATTGAGCATTCTTTGCCTGATCTTACCCCTGGTATGTGGTGAATCACTTGTCCTTGAATTTCTTTTGGCTTTTAATTTTTTGTCCGTTGAACATAGTTGAATTTAACAGAGCAGAAGCAAAGTATGAGGGAAATCAGTAGAGGAGAGGGGGCAAAGTTTAAGTATACAGAGAGAAGTGTTCAAAAGAAGAGGAAACATCAGTCATCTGAGAAGCAATCTGTTCGAACTGCTGCACAGGAATTTCTCGAGAAAGCTGCCCGGGAGCTTCTTGGTGATAATAAAGGTGGTTTCAAGGTACCTTTACGGCCTGAGGATTCTGATGAAGACAACCTGCCTCTGGGCTGATTCTCTGGTAAATTTTAAATTTGTGTTTCTTTTCTTTTTCAGAGTTGTGGTATATTTGCCATTTGATTTTTCTTTATTTTGGGTTTACTGCTTATATTAAGTTTTTTAAAAGACATAGTCCATTCATAGGTAGAGGGTGGATGCAACATGCATTTGTGAAGGATATTACTTTGCCGCGTTCTTCTTTACTTCAATGCAACTTTCTTGTGTTTCTTTCATAGGTCTTTGTCATTCTGTGGTAACAACTTTTGATATTCAATGCATCTTCGGTATACTTTCACAATCATATTTCTATTGAAGTAGGAGTTGACCACTTGGCTACTTCTAATAATAACCATACTTGATTCACACCGGCAGAGACAAAACTACGGCTTGGCTAGGAGGGGCCATGGCCCCCTCAGGTTTTCGAAAATCTTTAGAAATATAGTGGGGGTTGCCAGAGGTAAGAGATTATGGAAAGGAACAACCTGTTAAAGGAACAACTATGAGTCCATTTTGACTAGTGATAGTGTCGGGATTTTTCTGTTGCATGTGTTGATAGGCTGAAGTATGGCAGGTGGGTTCACCCTTTTCTACTACCCCTAATGATCTGAATCTCATAGCTGATGAGATGACTCTTGTGTTTTTTTTTAGCATAGTGATGATTATTTCCTCATAAATCTCGTCAGGCAAGTCATTAAAAAAAATAAGTGTAATAATGGATTATGTCATTTTACCACAAAAATATTTTTTTAGTATTACACCTCACTTTTTGGCCAATTACAAAATGATACATGCACAGTATTATAATTTTATTTTATTTTTCATTTAACCAATCCATAGTTATGAATAATTTAGAACAAAATCTATATCTGAGAATCACTTATCGGTATGATACCGAAAAATAAAATCTCGGTACCATTGATTTCTCCTAAATGAAGAAGTCAATAAAATATACTACATTTTTGAGAGATTTATTCTCTTTAGTTTTCTACGGCTAGTTGAATTTTACAAAAAACGTATTCTCTTTAATTTTTTACAGGGATTTACTTTATCTTTACAAAAATTTTTACATATTATTTGCGAGTTTGATTTAATATTTTTAATTTGTTGTAGATAAATAAATTGTGTAGAAGTTGATTTTAATAAGGTTTATACAGCTAAACTTGACCTATAGAAGATAATTCTTGATGAACCTTACCATATTTGTAAGCTGGCCTCCTCCAGGATAAGATTGTGGTTCTTTCCTTGTACACTGGTATGCTAAAATTGGATAATTGTAGGGTTCAAATGTTGGGTTGGCCATTTTTATGTAACGGAAGACAACACGTGAGGCCTGGATTGCTTTTTAATACATGGTAGTCAGTTTCCCTATATCTACAACCATGCTATCATAATCATCACTGGAAAATTAATGGCCATGCTATTTTATGTATCGTTACTGGTTTCAAATTCATATACTTGGCCTAGTGGAGAGGTGTTTGTTACTAACTATTAACATGGTTGGGGTTTGAGAAGCATGTCATGTTTTCAGGGTGTTTAGACAACAGTAAGCGGTAGAGGAGGATTGGTGGTAAACTCAACACAACACTTGGAAGAAATGTCTAGGCTGGAGTGCTTGCATGCTTGTAGCCCTATATTGGAAACAGGGACCTAGCTCATGGATTATTTTTGTGCCACTGCCAAAGACAAATCCTTTTGCTTATTCATCATGACAATTGCGGGGTAGGCTTCGAGGATTTGAGATCTGAATGGTTGGTGGAGTACCTATCTCGGTGTGTCATCTTTAGTTTGCTGGTTACTCTATTTTTTGGTGCAGGGCAAAGGTCAGTAACTCCACTTTTCTTGGATGAGGTCTATGTGGTAGTGCTTTGCCAGAGTCTTAGGGGCAACAATGAGTTAATTCCAATTGCAAAAGTTGATTTTTTTTTTCTTTTAGGAGGAAACAAAAGATTGCATTATTATCGAAAAAAATCAAAAATTACTAGAAGTAGGTTGGTTAAGAAGCCCAAAAGCTGCAATGAAAAATAGAAATAAATACGTTGGAAACTCATAAATCACATGATGCCTTCCATCCCGCCAAATTACTAAAAAGCAGAATTCCTTAGAGCACGAAGCCCAAAATGATGCTATAAAATTAACACGATCCCTTAGACCATCCAACTCTTCACTTGTACCTTCAAAAGTTCTTGATTTCTTTTTCTTCCAAATAACCCAAAAAATAGCCATAATAGATCAATTCCACAAAACTTGTCATTTTATCATTCCTCCCAAAACCTTTCAATCCTTCGATAAACAGTGAAGTCAATGATGCCAGAAGAACCCAATTTAAGTCTCCCAAAGCAAACAACTTATACCACAAAGACAAAGCAAAAGGTCAATGTAAAAACAGACGATCAATACTATCAATGCTCTCACCATCACCTTTACACATTACATACCACTGAGGAGAGAGACAAGTTTGAAGTCTCATTTTCTAAAGCATATTGTTGGTATTAAACTTTCCACGTGCAGTAGTCCATGCAAATACTTGCACTTTAAAAGGCACCTTAGCCTTTCAAATCATGATCGAGGGCAAATATAAAGGACAAGAGGAATAATCAATAAGAGTCTCAAAAAATGACTTACACGAAAAGACAACCGAAGACTCACATACCCACCTCCTCTTATCATTAGACTCTTGAGAAAACAAAGAATCATTTAGAATAGCAATCAGTGAAATCATATCCTTTGTGCCCTTATCATTGAGATATCTATGAAATCCAAAGTCACAAGAAAAAGGATGATCATAAGACCTAATCGTAGATGCTATTGAAACACCTTATAGCAAGAAAAATGATAAAGAAGTGGAAACAAATACGACAAAGATGATTCTTCCACCCATGTATTCACCCCAAAACTTACTCTTACCCCATTTCCTGCTATAAACTGATAATTTTGAGAAAACTTTGTCAATCCCTGAGATGCTCCGAAAACTTCCTCTTTCAAGCCAATTGCAAAAGTTGATGATTTGACATTAGTTCTTGCTTGTAAAGATTTTCCTTGACACCTCCTACTTGGGTGTTCCCTTGGGCAAGTCCTTCTAGAGCTTCATCCAATGGGGATATTGCAGTAGAGAAGCTCTGAAGGAGGTTAGCAGATTGTAAGGTTTGCGACTGCCTTTGCTTTGTCCAAGCTTTGCTCTATGCACTCGTGGAAGTTGGAGCTTGTTTGAGGTTTCTGAATGTCAGTTAAATGATCTTGTCTTGTATTGGTGCTGAAAATAGAATAACCTTGAATCAACACTACCTAGCACTTCTTTAGCTCTCATCTTGGCATTATATGAGGGTAAACATTCAATACAAAATGCAAAGAGTTGGTGAAACAAAATTAAGCTGAAATTATTATTCAAACTTCCAGAACTGTGTGGGTATATATACATTAGAATGCGATATTATGAGATACGGATTTCAGACGTATTAGCTAATAATGACTCTGCCATGAGATATGTATTATTGGTTTTGTAATGGTGGTATATGATTCCTTTGTAGTATTCCAAGCTGTAGCCACCCAGATTTATTTAGTCCAAGGAGTAGTTCAATGGATATAAGTTTTTGTTGGTTTTGATTTCATTGCATGGAAGGATGGGTTATCAAGTTTTAACTTGACAACTTTTGGGAAGTAATAAATGCTGATGCACTTGTGTGGAGGCACTTTAAAGAGACTGTCAATATTAGAGGCAAATCATTCATTCGAAATTTCTGGTTGAATGCATGGTGTTACTGTGTTAATGAAGAAGAGTCCGATAAGTCTGCAAATCTCCCACGTAAGTCAGTTGTGACATTGAAAGCATCAGCATTACAGCTTGGTTATAATTTTTTTTTGTTCGTTGCAGATGTTATTCAGTATGTGTAATATCGATAGTAGTTATTAATCAAGATATGAAAAGCCATTGCGTTGGTTTTATCTGTTTGCATGCACTAGCTATGCAATGGAGCTAAGTGGCTTGTAAAAAATTTGGGTTCATTCACCATTTGAATGAGTTAAGCTCATGCATAAGCTTATAGCTTGTTTGCAAGCCAAACCTATATTACTTTGAGTTAGCTTCGTTAGGCTTGTGTACTATTAATGAAGGTGTCATTCAGTCTTAGTTCAAAGTCTCTTGCTAAGCTGACCCCAATGAGATGGTATTGAGGATCACAAAGACATTATGTTAGTAGCAATGGATCATGTCTGTTATTTTTGGTCCTGTGGAAGCTAAATTCACCAAGAAATGGTATACCCCTTGCACATTCATTAACTTAAATAAGAAGGGAAGACATAAGCACCGTAATAGTAAATGTTACTTCTTCGTGGTTTAGCATTGTGCTACAATAGTATTATAGTAGTTAAGAAGGTTACTGCTACAGTAATTCAGCAAGGATACCAATATTTAAATATTTTCTCCTGCATCTAGATTTGGCGTCAGGTAGGCTGAAAGAATGCATGTAGATTTGGTGTCAGGGTAGAAACAATATGAGCAAGGCAGCGAAGCTTTGATCTAGGGGAGGAAAAAGCCCACAATTTTTTTTTTTTTTTTGTAATATAAGGAAAATAACTCGAACAAAATCAAACTCTTTATCTAGTCAACAATTTAACTAATAGAATAATTTGAAAAGATCTAACAAAGAAAAATATAGAAGGGAAAATCCCGACCTGAGAAAGTGTCAAAGGCGAAGGATAAGATGACGGATTAGTAGTGAAGCTGAAAATGTATAATGATCTGAATCATATGACCATATGAATCCCCAAACCTGCTTTATGTACCAAGTTAATATGAGAAATATGAGCATCTTGATAACTGACACCAGTACTTAGGTTGGCCTAGGCCAGGACGCACACCCTACTAGAATTCCCTCCTTGAACCAAGCACCTTTGGAAAAAGATCTCAGTTTGCATAAGGCTTAGGCCAGTTATTTGTCTGGGCTGATTGATTTGCCTACAGGTAAGGGAGGTAATTTTTGAGTTAAGTTTAAAATTTAGATAATAGCACCACTGTTGTTTGGTGTATGGATGGTTATAAGACGGGTTATTGTGGTACTACTATATTATTTGGATGGGTTATAACGACCTCAACCTATGCACCCTTAGATCTCTTGCTATATTATTTACTCCAAGGTTCTTCTGAAAGGAATTCTTTGGGTGTGTGACATGAGATTCGCACTTCTTTTTCCTTGTTTCACCCTGTAATATTTTCTCATCTTTGTTTATTTTGGACAAATTTTTTTTTCGATTTTATTTAGTATCTTCACTATTTTTCCTTCTGTTAAGTAGAGTGCTATGTGGGTTTTTTTTTTATTTTTAATTTTTAATTTTTGGTGTGGAAAGAATGAGACTCTTTAGCCTTCTGAACCTTTCTTTACATGATCAAACTTCTACTAATGAAATCTTTTAGAATGACTGTTTTAATGATCTTAAGTGGCTTGTAGCTAAATTGTATGACACATTTAGGTCATAGCACTAAATATCCATCAAGCCATGAGGCCTGTTATGAGGTCCATATATTTAATTGAGATTATGAATATTTGCTGCATTCTATATTGTGTTCAGACACAGTGTTTTATCTGCTTAGTAGGAGTGAACATCACATGGATTTCGTTGAATTTGAATCCTGTCTGAAGGATGGGCACTGATTATGAATAGATTGTCCCTTCTTAAAATCCTCTTGCTCTTTCTAAATCTATTATTAATTTTTCTCAATTTTTCTCGAATTAGTTTAGGTTTTTGTCTTATAAAAGACCTTGATCTAGTTTGATACCTGTTCATCAAAAGTGCTCGAAGAAGTGGATTGGGTACAGACATAATATTTAACATTAGTTTGACATAGTAGCTGCATTTAGATTTGAACCCATGAATTCACAGTTGTAGCCTTACACTTATAGCACTTAAACGACTGTACTTTATAATGGGCCGGCCTTAAGGTTTGTCTTATATGTAAGTGGAAAAAAAATATTAGCAACACTGTCATGTCAGAAGAAAAGCATGCGATTAATGACCAAGCTACACTTGTTTAAGTTAGTCTTGCATTACTGTGGAATACTAACGTGGAGCTTCCTTCCCTAAGAAATTTTCAACGCTGCGAATGTTAGTTAGGAAACAATTGGATGGCCACATATGACAGTTATCTAAATCTGGAAGTTCAGATCGTTGGTTACAGAAAGGGGCATTACCCTAAGAAATTTGCAGAACACAAGTTGTGTTTTGCATGATAGATGCAGCCAAATTAGGGTGGTGCAAACTTGGGTCGAGCATGGAGGGGAAAGAAAAAGGAGAAAGAAACAAAACAAACCTTCATACTCTATTCTTCCTTTCATTTCCTTCATTGTGGTTTGGGACACGAGTTTCTGTGAATGAAAAGTACTAAAATATATGGACATGGGAAATGATCTTTTCCATTTTTCATTTGCCTTACAGTTTTGAGTTAGTAATCGTAGATTATGACCACCTGTGCTTAAAATTTACTATGTCTTTTTCTTACAGTTTTCTTTTTCAATTCTCTTGCAGGATCACATGAAGCTGATATGCCTGTGTTCCTGATGAATTTTGATGCATGGGTTATTTATCCTATGGGCCTGTGCCTATGCCTGTGTT
>CAUOFW020001892.1:185965-217413 GCA_963454935.2 Ilex paraguariensis
CCCCCCCCCCCCCCCCCCAATTTTCAGTGAGTTATTTGTACGTTTTAACTAGGAGTGTTTTTGCTTGACACTGGGCCTTTTTATGAAGGAACTTTTAAGTCAAAAGAATATGAAAATTGTGTAGTGTTGGTTCTTTTGAAACCTTTTGCAAGATGTTTTGATGGCTGTAGTGAGTCATTTAGGCTTGTCTCTTCTTTACTGTATTGGAGTTTGGAGAGTCCTATGTTCCATATAGCATGCTGCGAGCAATGGGTCAGCTTGGGCATGACTCTGTATAATTATCAATCCATACCTGAAGCAGAATTGTTCTGCTTGTGAATGGATAAAAGAATCTTTTCTATATATATAGGTGATTGGCCCGAGCTCAGCCCAATTCACCCAATTTATGCAACTTGTCAACTGAAAAGAAAAACCCTGCAAAAGCCATTTACTGTTGTTTTTTTCGGATTGCTTCATATTTGATTGAATCTGGTTGTTTTGGATTTCGTGAATTGCTTAGTTTCAATTAGATTGGGGGTGGTTTTTTTTTTTTTTTTTTTTTTTTTTTGTTTGTGTGTGATTGGAGGGGTTCCTACCAGGTGTCTGTAATGGGGGTGTCTTTGGAAACATAAAATTATTTTGTGTAGTGGCTGCCTTTCTTCAGTAACGTTGGTGACAAAGTTGTAAAACACCTTACTTACCGAAAAAAAAAAAGTTGTAAAACACCACCCAGATCTCTCTTTAAGATATTTGAGGAGTTTAAATTCCATAGGGGAGGCTATGGAAAGAGGAAACAATCTTTAAACTATCAGTCCAGAAGTGAATGAATGGTTGTTGAGTGATTGGTAAAGCGGAATAATGATTAGGATTGAACAAAAACGTTTTAAGGTGGAGTTTGAAGCACAATCTGCGCATATGATGTGCATTACGGAATGGCATCGTTATGGTTCTTTTTCATGTTCAATTGACCAGAGAGTGTGTGCAATGGTCGAAAGAATCCAATTTTAGAGTGTGACGTTGGAATAGAAAGGATGTTTTCTTCAAGAAATTCACGGAAAACAGTTTCCACGTTTGGCTAGAGTTCGAGTTCAGAAACCACAATCTGGGTTCCTTCAAATTTCGTATAAAGTTGATTTTAATGGAAGTTCATATTTGATTTTTTTTTGGTCAATTAGATTATATTTCTATTATTTGAAATGAATGACGGTTACAAGAATCAATACAATTATAAATTATTTTAACAGAAAAACAAATATCAAAAGAAAGCACCCTACAGTAAAGTAAAACACATGAGCCAAAATCATCTTACTCCCTCACGTGTTTCTTTTTCACACATCCTTTCCAAAACCTCATAAGGCCAACACATCCAACCAGGAGAAAGTATATCACTACTTTTTCTGTTTCGCAACCCAATGTGCAATTTTATTATTTTTTTTAGTCACATACTGTATTTCAATCTTAGAAATCAAACGTATGTATTCCCAAATATCCCTCTGGATAGCCTCAATCTCCCTCAAAAAGCAATTATTACCATTATTCAAAGTATCAACACATGCTTTTGAGTCTGATTCCACTATTAGTGAAGGGTACCCTGCAGCTATGGCTATACAACATGCATGTCTAATGGCGCATGCTTCCACTATTAAGGCTGAGTTTGCANAAAGTATCAACACATGCTTTTGAGTCTGATTCCACTATTAGTGAAGGGTACCCTGCCGCTATGGCTATACAACATGCATGTCTAATGGCGCATGCTTCCACTATTAAGGCTGAGTTTGCAGCAAACTTACCTACACTTCCCTGTATTAAGATTCCTTCACTGTCTCTAAAGACTACTCCAAAGGCCCCTCTTTTCTGATCCTGCAACCAAGCCCCATCACAATTAACTTTGGTGGAGCTTTCCATACCTTTACTTTACTCTCTTTCTTCTTACCATTATTATGTTCATTCATAACACAACCCCTCCATTCCTCAATGGCAATGATAGCTTGGCTTATCACTCTTTTGGGCAAAATTTGAACACGATTATATACCCAGTTATTTCTACATTTCCATATAGCCCACAACAGTAAAGCTACTAGTGTCTGATGGCACAATCCCTCCTCCCCTTTACCCTGCTGTTTCAGCACCTCTAAAACCCACTCTTCAAACCTTGTTATCTTCTATCTATCAAAAAGTATCTTTAGAGGAGAGTCTTTCCAAACTTCTCCAACCCAGGAACAAAGTAAAAAAACATGCTCTATAGTCTCCTCCATCTCCCCACAGATATGACATAAGGGAGATTTTAGAATTTTTCTTCTCCAAAGATTCCAATTAGTAGTCAGGGTATTTGTTTCAAATTAAGGTTTTTTCAAATTTGGGAACAATTTGATTTTAATGGTAGTTCTTACTTGATTCAAATTAAGGTTTTTTCAAATTTGGGAACAATTTGATTTTAATGGTAGTTCATATTTGATTCAAATTAAGGTTTTTTCAAATTTGGAAACCTTGAATCCAAGTGAACGATTGAGGGTGCATTTGGTAACGATTTTGTTTTTTTTTTTTTTGTTTTTTATAAAAAAAATATATAACTAGCTTTTATTTTTTTGATAAAAATTAAAAATATAAAATATGATTGGTAGTCATTTATATTTAAAAAATTATACAAATAAAAATAAAAAACATATTTGGTATTAAATATTTTGGGTAATATTTTATTGGTGTTATTTTGGTTAATGTTTTAATCCCAAATCCCTCCGTCAATTGGAGATGTTCTTGTTGACACACACACTCACAGAGACGAAATGCTCTTGCTTACACACACACACACACATGAGATATACACAGACACACACACATATTCACACACTGATCCATATATATAGCACACACACACAAACATATATATATATATATATATATATATATATATATATATATATATAATAGCATATGGAAGCAACATGACCAATTGAGGATCGGGATACGAGCGCAAAGTATAGATGAAAGCTTTTATTTAATGCAAACTATATATACAAGACACACTTACAGTAGTAGTGGTGGTGGAAGGTAGAAGATGAAGGTTTTTACAAGAGAAAAGGGTTCACAGAAGATGCAAGGAAGAAGAGAGGTAGTCAAGGGTTGGCAAGGAGGCTGTGTAGGGGGCGGTGCTCCGCAGGTCGGGCTTGCACCCCTATTTATAGAAGTCAGACATAAAATCCGGATTTCAAAACTATCCTATACTATTTACAACTTTTATATTGTTCACAATTTTAATAATTTACAATGACGTCATTGTATATGTCATAAATATTGTATACTTTTTATTGTATACTATTCACAATCTTTCTAGTGATGTCAGGGCATGCGTCACTTCTTTCGGGTCGACTTTATTCGAGAAATCAGTTTTATCTGATTATTTCCTGTAAAACAAATTACATAGCATATTATTGTTGTCATCATGAAGGTTTATCTCCATATCATCATTTAGCAAATCTTCATTAATAGTAATGTCACCTTTAAGAGGGGTATATCTCTGGGAATCCATAGAGTCGTCATCAGAATTAATAGGAGTGAGAGATTTTCTATTTTCTTTCTCAACTTTATCTTTCTCTTTGCCTTTTATGGCAACTGAAGGAGTATTAACGAGATCCATCTTTTCGGTTTTACTCATATCAAATGTAGACATAACCTGAAGATGGAATTCCTTCATAACTGTTGCTTTAAGCTGCTTAGGATTTAAATGAAGTTTTTCTTTTTTATTTAGTTTTTTAAGAACTTCAACAGGATTGAAATTAGTTTCAGTATTTATACTAGTAGTGGAAACAACGGTTGTAGAAGTTGAAGCTTTATCTTCTTCTTTATCTATGTTTTTAAGACATTCCACAATAATCTAACATTTAGAGTCAGTGGGTAATTATTCTAGTAATTAACTTGGTAGTTCTTGATTAGTTTGGGATCATAAATATCATAAGGATATATCATTTCAATAAAGTTAGAAAAAAATGTAAAATTGAGCTCCATATATGGAGGCAAAGTCCAAGATCTAGGAAGTATAGAGAGAGATTTATCATCGGACAAAATTTCTTTATTGTCAACCTTATCTAACAGGGGTGTTTCAACAACTTTAAGTTGTTTTTACGGATTAGCATCAATATCATCTTTATGTAACAATCTCTTTATAGTGAGTGGAGGATAATAAACATTTTTATTTGCATTAAAATAATATGTATCCTTTTATGAATTAAAATAATATGCACTTTTATATGCATAAAAAACATCTTTATATTCATTAGAATACTATGCATTTTTATTTGCAAAAACTTGGGTTCTAACTGCTATACCACCAAGTCAATTTATCATATCAAGACAAAATCCTTTAGGAACAATATTCTCCATTTANCTTCCAGCAATATTATATGGATCAATCATCCAATTAACATACTCATAATCAAGGGTCATTATACTGCTATAAGCAGACAAAGTACGTGACTCTGTATAGTTTAGTTTAGGTTTAGCCACAAGAGTTTTTTTAATAAATTTTTTTAGAACTAACTACAGTATAACCGTCATTATCTTTATCATCACTTTTATGTGAGAATGAAGATCTTTCACTTTTACGTGAAGATGAAGGTCTTTCTTTAAAAAGTTGATTATTAACAGCTTTAAGCTTTTGAAATTTAGTTAAAAGGGGATAATAAGCATTGGCCTAGGCTCTCCCACCAGGCCGTCCTCTACCGCGGGCTCGACCATAGGTATTAGTCTGGTCTCGATTCATGAGAACCCTGCAAAAATTCCTTAGTTAGAAAATCGAGAAGAGAATTTAATTCTCCTTTAACATATTCAATTTTTAAATTAAAAACAAATATGATAGCCTGCCATTGTGCAAATATTTGTTTAGATGCAATATTCTTTACATCTTGTTCAAGAATATTTTTGGCAGAGCTATAATCAATTCTTAATAAAAATTCTTGATTTATTAAATCATCTTAAAATTTACTAACACATTTAACAATAGATAACATTTTCTTTGTAATAGTAGAATAATTTAATTGAGTAGATTCTCATTTTCTTGAAGTAAATCGAATGAGTGATTCTTTAGTGGAATTGAGATCCTTTTGTTTAAGAATACCTACATATCCTTTATATGAAGCATTAGTTTCAACAATTTAAATCATGTTGGATTAATCAAAGAGAGATATGGTAAATATTTAGTTTTAAGTTTAATCTTTTTTACTGCTTCAATATGAAGCTCTGTCCACGAAGATGAATTTTTCTTAAGTGTAGAATATAAAATAGCAGTGCCTTGAGCAATATTTTGATAATAGTCATTTAAATAATTTAAGCTTCCCAAAAATCTTTGTAAGTTCCTTTTATCTTTAATTTCATCCGAAAATTTGAATGCAAAGTCAATACTCCTTTCTATTGGGACTATATTCCCTTGTTCAATATAATGACCTAAAAATCTTACTTTTAATTGAAATAGTTTCATTTTAATAGCAGAGAGAACAAGTAGATATTTAAGATGTCAATCAATAGAATCAGAAAAGATTAGTATATCATCAATATAAATGATGCAAAATGCATAATGGGAATTAAAAATATCATTCATTATTATTCTGAAATTCAGATGGAACATTTTAAAGTCCAAATGAGATAACATTCCACTCATAATGTCCAAAAGGTACTGTGAAAACAATTTTATACCTATCTTCTTCAGCAATTTGGAGATGCCAATAACTTGACTTTAAGTCAAACTTAGAGAAAATTTTAGCATTATAAAATCGAGATAGTAAATCCTTTTTATTATGGATTGGATATCTAATCCATTGCAATATTTTATTTAAAAGTTTATAACTTATTGCCAATCGAGGAACTCCTCGTTCTTTTTTTGCGGCATTATTAACATAAAAAGTTGCACAACTCCATGGGGAATAACCTTTTCTAATTAACAATTTTTCTATTAAAGAAACAATTTCTTTTTTACATAACTCCAAATATTCTTTATTCATTTGGGTTGGCCTAGCCTTAGTTGGACTATCATTTTCATTAAATTCCTTAATATAAGGTAGAGTTACCACATTTTTTTCTATTCCAGAAAGCAGTAGGAAGAGTATCACAAATTTTCTTGGTTATCTTAGTTTCAATTTGGTTTATTTTTTGTTTGATTCTAGGAGAATTTAAGTTTATTAGATAAGCTTACGATTTTTATATCTACTTTAAAAAGTTTAATTGATTTTCTTTATAAATCAGATTCTCTTTTATTTGATTTATCAATTTTACTTGAGACGGAGTTATAAACTCAAATAATATTTGTTGACCATTTATGGTAGTCTAAATTCCTTTAGAATTAATTTTTTCTATATGTTCGATTAAAGATAAGAATGGTGTTTCCAAAATTACTAATTGATTTAAATTATCAATAAACATAAAAGTGGTAAGAATACAAATTCCTTGGTTACATACAAAAATATTAGAGAGTTTAAATTTTATATTTAATTTTGAATTATCAGCAATGCTTACTGACTGAGTAGTTTTCTTAAAATATTTAGTTAGAATTAATCCTACTTTTATGCAATTCATATCTGCTCTACTATCAATTAAAATAATAGTAAATTCATAATTTATAACTAATATGATTTTAACATACCATTTCTGATAAATTATTTTTTCTAATACATTTAAGTATTGATTATGTGAAGAGTGAGATGATGATGCTTTGTCATCCTTTATGTCACTTTCTTTAAGTGACAATTTTTCTAAAGCTAAGAGTTTAGCTTTTATGACTTTTATGTCTTCTTTGAAATTATGAACTTTTTTCTTTAAGTTTTGAACCGTAGTAGGCAAGATTTATTTTATATGGAGTGGATTATCACTTATGTTGTTTTCAGTTATATTAAGGACTTCTTTTAAGGAATATGGTTGAGACAAATTAAGTTTCTTTTCTTCTGAATTTATTTCTAAATATTGTTCAATAGCAATTCTTTTAGAATCTGAATGTTGAATTTTATCTATAAGATCAAAAATAAATGTTTGTGACTTAGTCAAAGTATTTATACTTAATCCGTCCTTAAAAGGATAATGATATAGCATTGAAGCCAATTATTAATTTCTCTCTCGAATTCTTTGTTCCATGGATTTGGGAGTGGACATTGGCTTGTGATTTTAATCATAACGGACATCCCAGATTAATCAAGGAATATCATGTTCGTTACTGGAATAATTACCCCACCGACTCTAAATGTCAAATTATTACGGAATGTCTTAAAGACATAGATAAAGAAGAAGATAAAGCTTCAACTTCTACAGCCATTATTCCCACTACTAGTGTAAATACTGGGACTAATTTCAATCATGTTCAAATTCTTAAAGAACTAATTAAAAAAGAAAAACCCTATTTAAATCTAGAACAACTTAAAGCAGCAGTTATGGAGAAATTCCGTCTTCAGGTTATGTCTACATTTGGAATGGGCAAAATCAAAAAGATGAATCTCGTGAATACTCCTTCAGTTGCCATAAAAGGCAAAGGAAAAGATAAAGTTGAGGAAGAAGATGAGAAATCTCCTACTCCTATTAATTATGATGACGACTTTATGGATTCCCAGGGATATACCCCTCTTAAAGGTGACATTACTATTAATGAAGATTTGCTAAATGATGATATGGAGATAAACCTTCATGATGACAGCGATAATATGTTGTGTAATTTACTTTACATGAAATAGTCAGATAAAAATGATTTCTCGGATAAAGCTGACCCGAAAGAAGTGACATATGCCTTGATGACATTATATAAAGAAGTGACACACGTCATGACGTCACTGTAAAGACTGTGAATAGTGTACAGTAAAAAATGTACAGTATTTATAACGTATGCAATAACGTCAATATAAATTATTAAAGTTGTGAACAGTATAAAGTTGTGAATAATATAGGTTATTTTTGAAATCCTGATTTCATGTCCAGCTACTATAAATAAGGTGCAGGCCTGACCTGTGGAGCACCGCCCCCTACACCGCCTCCTTGCCAACTACCATTCTCCTTCCTTTCTTCCTTCCTTGCACCCTCTGTGAACCCTTTTCTCTTGTAAAAACTTTTATTTTCCATCTTCCACCTTCCATCACTACTACTGTAAGTGTTCCTGGTACATAAAATTTGTATTAAATAAAAGCTTTCGATTATATTCTGCGTTTGTATCCCGATCCTCCCCCTCGTTGGTATCAAAACCATATCTCGATCCTCCCCCTTGTTGGTATCAAAGCCATAGAAGTATGGTAGCTTAAATATATTCTATTGATTTATATGCAAATTTATTACTAATTCTTGTTGCTTATATAATTGTGTTTTACTTTTGTTAGACTACTGTTGCTATGAAATTGTGAAAATAATCGTGTTATAATAATGTTTCTTTGGATTTTTATTGTTTGTTAAAATTTTGTTATGATGATGATTCTTTGTTGCTTCCTATGATTTTGCCTTCAATATCGCGTATTAGGGATGATGTTAGGCCATTTTTCCGTGACAAATGAGTGTTAGGCCTTTTGTATTCCCTTCGAGCGTCGATAGAGTTGACTGCGCAAAAAAAAAAGGATGTTGAGAAAAATCATTATAGTAGGATTTTATCAACAATAGGATGCTGAGAAGATTATTATGACAGGATTATTGTAGCAAAAGCCACAGTAGCAGTACTGTAGCAGAATTAAAAGATGAATTACAATAGCAACTAGAAGAAGATAATAGTGAAACATATAAGTCAACAGAACAACATTTGAGATACCACTATGACTTTAAACCTAATTAAATTTAAATTTAATCATAAAGATGATTATGTTAAAAATATGAAAAAAATATAATTTTATGATATTGAAAATAAATTATAAAACTGGGATATACCCCAATACCCAACTAAGAAAATCTATAATATTGACACTTTTGATTTTAAATCGAGTTTAAGTATCAAAACGATTGAAAGGACTATTTCTTTTGATCAAAATGAAGATATTTTACAATTTTTAACTGAAAGAGAAGTCTTAAAGGCTCAAGATAACAATCATAAATTTCTGCATATTGGATTAGTTCAAGCTGCTTTAAAACCTTTAACTCTTCAAGGATTAAATGTCTCTTTTATGTTAGTACTAAGAGATGCTAGATGTCTCAATTTTGATTAATCTTTAATGGGAGTTATGCAATCCAACTTAAGTATTGGACCTGTTTATTTCAACTGTTTTTCTATCTTTCTATATCTTTAACAGATAAGAACATTTTAGATGTTTTAACATGCAATATTAAAACTTATGGTTATAATTATAAAGATGACACAGATATAATTGTGTTTGCTTATAGAGTATATTATAAAGTCATGAATACTTTATGTCCTGAAGCTAAACTTCTCAACCTTAAATATCAAACAACTTTAATTGAAACAAACACGGTTAAAAATAAAATTGAAGTCCTAAAACCATTAAATGGTCAGAAATCCAGTTTTCAGAAACCTAATAGTTGGAGTCTGTGGTTCCTAAAAAATCTGAGATAAATGAAGAAATAACTCAGATCGTCTAATCATCCTAGAGTGATGTTACAATTAAGTTTGCTAGAACTAATTCTATAAATTATTTAAAATCTTCTGATAAATCAAAATTTTCGTCAGGCTGTTATACACCTTTTAGAAGATCTACTTTCTCGGTCCAAAGTCAAAGAAGAGATAAAGAACCTATAATTTAAGGAATTAAAATTTTAAGAAATAATATTCCATATGGTATATACAGACCGGATAATGAATTTTCCTCCTTACAGGAAGAAGACTTTGATCCAATCCCATTTGAAATCGAATTCCAACTATAGTTTCTATGGATTTACACCCAAGAGAATTAAGAAAATTTGTAATAAAGAATTTTATCTTCCTAAATATGAAGAATTTAGACAAATTAAATTCTGTCATCCAGCAGGGTATGAAGGTGGGGATAATTTTGTTATTTTTAGAAGGTTGTGGGGTCAAAGTTTCGGATTGGATAAAGAAGGGATGGTCAGGTGGTTAGTGTCCAGAGGCGCGAAACTGCTTGGGCAATGGAGAAAGTTGCTCTGTGCTTCAGTGGGACATGAAAGACAATGACAAAAGTGAGTGGGGAATATGGAACTGTGGATACAATTTTCAAACTGGGCACCCACCAATTTTCAAAGTGAACAAAGTATTCAAAAAATGCATTTAGTAGGAGATTATCAGATTGGATTGTGCTAGTTTTTTTTTTTTTTTTTTTTTAAAGTAAGGTATTTACTCTTTAAGTTTTTTTTTATTATTGTATATTTTATACTGTCCTAATCACATGATATATGACTCGAAGGATGTTTGTATTGAAAAGTAATCTTATTGGTAATTTTTCCTATTATTTATTATCACTGTAACACAATCTTTGTTTAACAATGTATGCAAATTTGTAAAAACAATAATTTCAATTTTTTTAGACATATAATGCAAAATTATAATATAAAACAGGACGGTTTCAATAAGCCCATCCGATGGTCTTAAATAAACTTGTCCAACGGCCACCAACATCTCTCTCAAAACTATTCAAATTAAACTTTTTTCCTAAATCCATTACTTCTCACTTACATTGCAACGTCCCTTCAAGCACGAGTTACCCTTATTTGTTAGATATCATAGGAAAAAATAACTATTTTTAAATAAAAAATATAGCTAGTCCACTACTTCTACTCACTCTATTTTATAATCACCTTATGTATTGTAAACAAAGTTATTAAAAAATGACCTTAAATTTTATTTATACAAATGTAAAATTATTATTTGTACTTATTATACGATAGACATTTGATTTTAATAATAAGACTGTAAAGTGACAGTATATATAATATAAATATCAAGTGGGATAAAAAAATAAGTTGAACTTTAAGACCCTAAATTTTTTTGAAAGAGGTTTTAAAATTTTTACAATAATGGTAGTTACACTTAATTTGAGGGCCAAGTATATTATATAAATAGTGAATTTTGTTTAAAATTAGCACTCACAATGAATTAATGATTAAAATTTATTGATTATTTAAACTATATTCTAAAATTTTAATTATATATCATTGTTTCTTTTATTTTGGGGTCCCAATTTTTTTTTCCAATTTGGGGGCCCTAGGCAATGGAATAAGTGGCATAAATGTTGGGCTGGCACTGGTGTGAACCATATAGTTGGAGGTCAATGTGAATGTCATAACAATCAATGGAGGTAATATGAGACATTAGACATGTATAAATGATCCGAGCTCTATCTTAACATGAGCCTAGATTCAAATTAAACTCGAACACAGGCTTAAGTCTTATATGTAAGACATACGAGTTGAGTTGAGCTGAGCCGAGTCCGCGTTTAGGCAAAATATTAATAACTTAAAAGATCATCATTATCTCCAACAAATCTCGGACACTTTTCTAAATGAATGAGCTACGTTGAAATAACTTAGTGCTAGACTCGAATCAATTCATTGGCACCCTATAAACATGAATGCAATTGAAAAAAATAAACAAATTTAGAGACAATGTAATGAAAATGTACCAAGAACTGAAAGATCCCCGGAAGTAATGCTTGTGGTGTTTATATCGATAAACTTTGAACCATGTAGATCCTTGTTGAGGTCATCAACCGGCGGCTTAAGCATGTTGTTGAATAGTTGGACTTCATTGTGTATCGTATCCACGCATCCTTCACATGCCAACTCACCTGGAGTACAACCTATTTGACCAAGCCCAAAAATTGCTATTTTCTTGCTCCATGCTTCTACGAAGTCTAGCATCAAGAGAATAGCTGTTAATAGGGGGCATTTTTTAGACAAGATATGTTACACAAGACGAATCAACTACGAAATTTGAAGAGTAGGATTAATTCTTTAAAAATAATGTAAAATTGACACCTTGACATTCGGGTTGGGAATGTGAGCATTGACTAGTTTTGTAAACGATTCCCAAAATGATACATATATAATAGGTTTGGATTATTGTTAAACACGAATAAGTCGATTTTAACATGATAAAATGTCTTAAGTTTTTTGTTTTATTTTGCATTTCTTGATCAGCTATTGTCCTAATCCTAATAGAATTATAGGAGTTTTTTTTTTGTTCAACAATTAGGGGTGTCCAAGTCAACTTACGTGCATTTCGACTAATCTTTTATTCTGTCTGGTCAAACACTGGCCGTTATCCATGTCAGAACTAGGATATTCATAAGGATAAGTCCCTCACGACACCTGGTCTCAAAGGATTGCTAATATTTGAACTTAATACATCTAAATTTACAGTTCGCCTTCTTATTACTTGAACTATCCTTTAATGTTAGAATTATAGGAGTTCATATTAGATTTACAAGCATAAAGGTCAAGTGAATATATGGTTTATGGGGGTCTATGAATATTGGGTTTCTTTGAGATAAAAAAGACATATTATTATTGAACTTCCTCTTCATAGGTTATATATGTCTATCTATCTGAACGCGACAAAGGTCAAGGACTGGCCATTGAACCCTATCTAATAAATGGAAGGCATCAATTGTTCAGTCTAAAAGGACCGTGATTGGTGTAGCACTAAAAAGCGCCTAAGAAGGAATAGTAGATGATCTCCGAACTTAACTTGATTTGGCCTCAGTTAATAGGCATTAAGTAAGACAATCAAAATGGGTGTAATCAAAATTGACTAATATTCAATATGAATTCAATGCGACACAACTCATTCGAGATCCAGGAACCCCAAACTATTAAGGTCTCCTCTAACTTCACACTCTTTAGATTTTATAGGTGTTGTAACAATTATCTGAAGATTTTATATTGACCCTTAGTTTAGACGAATATTGTTGACTGAGGATTGCAGCATACTGATCTGGAGTATATTTTCGGCTTGTGGAGTAGAATTGAGGCTGTAAGTAGTTGTTGATGTAATCATTACTGCCCATTACCACACCATATATGCATTTACTCAAGTAATCTTTTGCAGCAGCTTTGTTCCAAGTAACAATTTGATGCGTGAAACAGTGACTTTGTGGTTTCGTAACTGTTTCTTCAAGCTGACCCGACCACCCTGTGGGAAGAAACAACAAGAGTTGTTTGTCTATATTTTTTTCTGACCCACAAATATCCTATGAATTACGGGTAAATATTCAATGAAATCATTTATTTCAACAGTGATATGTGGTGTAACCGTCTAATAAGAAAATTAAAAAAATGGATAAGATGGACCCATTGCCTTACATGAAAGTGGTTATATATTGTATGAAGAGCGATACTATTAGAACCTAATTTATTGATCTAATTTATTGACCTAATTCATTATGTTCTGTGAATTGGCTGTGAGCCCCAATCAAACTTAGAACTTTGTGTTGATTCAATGGTTTTAACAAAACCACATTATTAGGTCAAATTTTTAAGTTTAAATAGCATTACTCTTACATAAATGAGGGGTTATTTAATTGTGTGGGTTTCACTTGCTTACTTTAGTGGACGGTTACACCATGTGAAATTACTGACGTAATATAACGGTTAAATTAAGTATTTTCTCATAAACTACATAAACTATCCACTTTCTCACATTATACCTTCAAATATAAATTTACATTTCACATGCCTCTAATAATTGTCATTTGTTACAACTTTTCATGGCAAATCAAGGCAACAAGAATTCGACTTAGTTGAGAAGATAAACATCACATCTCCTCTCATTATGGGCTTGCAATTTGTCCAAATATATAATGAACAACGGTCATCGTTTAGGGTAATATGATACTCAAACTAATAATTAAAGGTGCAATATAAGAGATGTAAGGGGTGAACATCGCTTAAGGGTGAACAAACCCCCCCACGGAAGGATTTTGGCTGACCTGGGCTGAGTCCCCCAGTAGCCTTTGCCTCTCGTCTCACATCGGGAGAGAGTCGTTTTCCCCCCTACCATATAAGTCTTCAGAACCTATGGAGGAGGTACCCACTAACAAGAAAAATAAATTTGCTCCCACTAACCTTAAGATATATGCATTAATCCATCTTATTTTTAACAAAACCAAGAAAACTTATTATCTCATCAGATTTCAAGTACCACTGACGAGAAGCCTGTTTGAGACCATAGATAGACTTCTTCAACTTGCATACTAATTGTTCTTTTCCATTCTCCTTAAAACCCTAAGGCTGCATCATATAAACTTTTTCACTAAGCTCACCATTCTGAAAAGTTGTCTTCACATCCATCTGGTGAAGTTCTAGATCAAAATGAGCCACTAATGTCATAATGATCTTGAAAGAATATTTAGTAGAGACAGGTGAGAAAGTTTCATTAAAATCTATAACTTTCTTCTGGCTATACCCTTTTGCTACCAATCTAGTCTTAAATATTTCAATCTTACCTTTGGAGTCCATCTTAATTTAAAACATCCATTTGCAGCCAATGAGTTTACATATCTTAGGAAGTTCCACAAGTTCCCACACTTCATTGTGTGCCATAAAATGCATCTCATCTTTCATGACACCTACCCACATATCAGATCGAGGACAAGTAATAGTAACATTATATGTTACAGGATCAACAATATCACCTATATCATAATCACTTTTCCCAATGTATACATAATATTCATAAAAAATAACAGGTTTTCTTGGTCTTGTAGATCTTCTCAAGGAAATTTCTGTAGTAGGCTCTAAAGGCTGAGGAGCCTTAATAGAAACAGAAGGTTCAATTGTAGGAACATGAGAATCAACAACTAGAGCAGAAAAATTAATAATAGGAGTAGGTATAATATTCTCTTGCACAACAGGTAAATGAATAGAAATAAATTTATCTTGCTCATGCTCACTAATAGGCTGTGAGCAACCAATATCAGCAACATCAAGCTCCAGAAATTTTGCTGTTAAGGACTTAAAAATTTTAGTACCACGTGTAGGACAATAGAACTAGTATTCTTTAGAATATTCTGGGTAACCTATAAAGAAACAACGAGTAGTTCTAGGATCAATCTTTTTCTCAAAAGGATTATATATTTTGACTTCAATAGGACAACCCCCAAACTCGATAATGGTTAAGGCTTGGTTTCCTATTGGTCCATAATTCAAAAGGAGTTTTTGATACAGATTTGAAGCCATTTTAATGGCTTCTCCCCAAAGATAATCAGGTAATTTACACCTACTCATCATACTCCTCATTATATTTTTAAGGGTGCGATTACGCCTTTCAGCCACACCATTTTACTCGGGACTATCAGGCCTGGTATATTGGGCAACAATCCCGCAATCTTACAAGTACTTGACAAACGGTCTCAAATGCTGCCCAGACACGTCATGTTTGCCATAATACTCACCACTACGGTCAGACCTAACAATTTTGATAACTTTCCCAAATTGTTTCTCTACCTCAACCTTGAAAATTTTAAACTTTTCATGAGTATCAAATTTTTCGTTAATTAAATAAATATATCCATAACGAGAGAAATCATCAATAAATATAATAAAATATTTATTACCACACAATGTACGTGAGTAAGATCCACTGATATCAGTGTGAATGATTTCTAAAAGATCTAGACTACGAGTTGCACTTTTCGCCTTAATCTTGGTCAATTTACCCCTAATGCAGCCAACATAAGTTTGAAGGTCTTCAAAATCAAGGGGAGGAAGAATATCATTATTTATTAATCTTTCTATTTTTTCTCTAGAAATATGACCCAAACGTTTATGCCACAACTGTGAAGATTTTTCTTTAGGGAAATGTCTCTTAGATACAACATTAACAATATTTGAAAGATCATATTCATTATTGATAGCCAAGTATATGCTATATAGACAATCTGATAAAACACAATGACCAACAATTTTAGAATATAAAGACAATTGAGTTTTATCATTACTAAAATTAAAACAATATCCAATTTTATCGAACAAAGAAACTGAAATTAAATTTCGCCTAAATAACGATACATAAAAAGTATTTTCTAAAATAAGTTGAAAATCAGTGTCTAAATTTAACCTAACAATTCCTATGAACTCAACATGGACTTCATTGTTATCTCCTACTTTAAGCTTGACTTGCCCTTCACTTGGTTTCCGTTTGCTTGTGAATCCCTGTAAAGTCATGGCAACATGAATAGAAGCCCCACTATCAACCTACCAAGAATTTAATGAGACATTAACAAAATTGGATTCAAAGCAAACAAAGGCTAGTGAATTACCTTCTTCTTTATTCTTCTTTTCTAACCAAGACTTGAATCAAGTGTAATCACTTTTCTTATGACTTCTTTTCTTGCAAAAGTAACACTTGACATCTTTAATGGCAGCCTTAGGACCTCCCACATTCTGACCAATACCATGCCTTTTGAATTCCCGACCATTCTTTGGAGCATTATAATTAGATTTTTTATTATATCCCTGATACCAACCTTTGAAACTAGATTTAGGCTGAGAAACAAATAAGACAGTTTCACTCTTTTCTTTTCTAAATTTTTCTTCCTCAGAATTACATTTAGNTTTTTATTATATCCCTGATACCAACCTTTGAAACTAGATTTAGGCTGAGAAATAAATAAGACAGTTTCACTCTTTTCTTTTCTAAGTTTTTCTTCCTCAGAATTACATTTGGAGATAAGGTCATTAATTGTCCAAGACTCATTTTGGGTTTTGTAGGCAGTTTTGATTTGACTAAACTCGGGAGGCAAAGAGTTAAGTGTGTGATGAACAATGAAATCATCAGGAATAACAATTTTAAAGGCTTTGAGTTTGGTTTGAAATTGGACCATTCTAAGGATATATTCCATAACACTATCTACATTGTCATATTTCATACTCGTTAATTCATTCATTAGGCCTCCAGCTTCAGTCTTATTGGATACCTTGTATCTCTCTCTAACAACGGTAAAAAACTCTTTGACATTCTTGGTTTTAGGCAAACCACTCATAAGGTGTTCAGAGATAGACCTTTTCATACTTAGATTTCTCTCACTTTACATAAAGTTCTTTTTCATCTGGGAAACTCTCACCAATAGGTTTAGCAGGTCCATTCTCTTTCAATGCAAAGTCTATATCAGCAATTCCCAGGGCAAACTCAATATCTTGCTTCCATCTCTTATAATTAGAATCAGTCAAGACTTCAATGTCGGCATTATTACTATTAACTGCAAAAGAGACTATTCAAGGCAATGAGAGTATAAAAAATTAGCAAAATTGGACAATAAATAAATAAAATATGATTTGAATATAATAAGACATATTTTATTAAGAGAGTCCAAATACATCACTACAAACTCCCATTTGGGTAGAGAATGCAATATGCTATAAGTCCTTTTTTTCATGAAACTAACCAATGAGAATGATCAAATTTTGAAAAATTTATCCCCTTTGGGCAGATAAACCTTCTAGACTGTTGCACCTCTACCACAATGTTTCATGATATCTCCAAATTACAATACACAACAACCCCCTTTGGGCAAATAATTGTATATTATAATTTAGCGACAATCCCGTAACAAAAGCATGAGAAAAACTATAAATTTCAATAAATAGACCACTTTGGTGGCAACCATCCATCTTAACTCATACAATTTTCCAAACCAGGATATTATAATAAATTGCCTTTAATTAAATATCATGCAATCAATCAATATGAGGTACTAATCAATATGTATCTCTTTAGATCACTCATCATCAATCATTGCATTCAGGTTTCAATTCTATTTTTACTTTTCAAAATTTAGTAATTAAATTCACATCTACCATAATTTAATAAATAATATGTAGATCATAAAAAAAAAATTTATCATATAAATCACTAGGAGCTATAATTAGAATTATGCAAATACCATCTACAAATTATAACAATTCAATCAAAATTACATTAACATGAGAAAATAATTTTTATCAATTCATTAACATGACCCCATGTTATTAACACGAGTTATCCACAAGAAGATGATATATATTAATTATAAAAAAATTTTGACATACAATCAATATATATATATATACACTAGTAACCATCAATATGCCAAAAGAATTCAAGCCAAGTAAGTAGCCATTATCTATATATATATATATATATATATATATATATATATATATATGAACAAGATGCGGAATTCATGGAAGATAGAAGAATATGCACAGATATGGAAAATACAAAATATTTCAATTAAGAAAATAAATACTTACAACACTAGAACTAATGGTCTAGTGGAAATAAGTNAATTCATGGAAGATAGGGAGAAATATGAACAGATATGGAAAATATACAAAATATTCCAATTAAGGAAAATAAATACTTACAACACTAGAACTAATGGTCTAGTGGAAATAAGTGGTAATAGGGAAGCTCTTCTTTTGCATCATGAAGAAGGCTTACAAGTAATGGGTAGGATTACAAGTATTAATGGCTTGTAATGTTTCTCTGAAACCAGACTAGAGAGGTCTGAGGTTTTCAAAGACTTGGTTTGTTGAGAAGAGGGAGCTGCCTTATATAGAGGTAAGGGACTCCGGATTCTTCTGTGGTAATAATTCTGCCTTTCTCTTTTACTCAGGGTAAAGTGAATTCACTTTCTTGCTTTCGGCTGAAAAGTGGAGTAAGATCCTTTTACCCGGGTAACTAGGACATGTTGAAAGGACTAGTGGGTCCTGTCTTGTCCTGAGAATCCATCTTTCGGTGGAAAAGCAGATTTGTGGGTCCTGCCTTTGTCTATGAGAATCCTGCTTTTAGGGAAAGGGGATCCTATGCAGACTTGTGATATTACTTTTACACAGAGTGGACAGCTTTTCTTTCTTTTCTGAAGAAAGTAGTGATTGAAGCCACTTTATGTAAATTGTAATTCACGGGAATACAAGGTCAGGAGTGAGGTCATCAACATCAAAGTCTTCAATTCCTTCAAATGGATCTTGAGCATATCCAGGAGGAAGATCGGCTGTGAAGGATCCTTTGGAAGACGATGATTCACTGCTGTCTGAGTCAAGTTGATCCAAAAGCTTCTTAAGGAGTTTAGCTTTGGATTTCTTCTTGCTGGACTTCTTGTTGGAGCCTTTGGAACCTTTAGATGAAGATTCTTCTGGCTTGGTTTGTACTATAGGAAGGTTAGCCTGGCTTGATTGAGCGGGCAATTTCTTCACTGGTGTTGCTGGTTGTAAGGGACCTGGAACTACTGCTGGAGTTGGTAACCTTACAGGGAAGTCTTGTTTCATCATTGTGATAATGTCACTATGCTGAAATCGGGGCCACCATTTGGCATAGAATTGTCGGGTCAAGTTGAATCCAACAATTTTTCATTGTCATTTGAGTATCCACGGGACTTTGTACCTGCAAAAAAATATTAGTAATAAAGGTAATGGGGACTCCTGTTTACTAGGACGGTAAAGGGAGTAGAAGATATTAATCTGATCTTTAAGATCAGCTGGAAAGATTTCATCAATGGGACCATGTAGATGCCACCACTGTGTAAACCATGCAGGAATATGGCTTCTGAAATCTTTATGAAAATTTAAGAACCAGGAATGGGACAAATTCTCATTCTGGTAGAGTAATATTTTGGACCATGACTCAATGTAGTCATAGTAATTAAAATGCCTGTTGTGATAGGGAAGTTCTCTGAGCAAAGAAGGGTGAAAACCCCATTCCTCAACAGAAATAATCTTGGTAATAAACAAGCTATGATAGATAACCTTATTTGGGTTTATCTTATCAAGGATAGACTTGGTAAAAATAGATTTGGTGTAGTAGAGAATATCTTGGTAAAAACTATGAGGTTTTTCCANACAAGCTATGATAGATAACCTTATTTGGGTTTATCTTATCAAGAATAGGCTTGGTAAAAATGGATTTAGTGTAGTAGAGAATATCTTGGTAAAAACTATGAGGTTTTTCCAAGTCTACTGGAATATAGGTCCAACCTTTTGGGAGGTAGGCCTTTACAAGGTCTTTTGGATCATTGTATTTAGAATGGGCTAGTTCAATGGCTAGAACATCTTGGGAATATATTNTAAGACCTACAAATAAAGTTTGATGAAACCCAAGCGGGTGCCTTTTAAATACGAGAGATTAATTTATAGATAAAAAACACTATTTTAACAAAAAAAAAATATATTATTCACAATATAATAAATATTTTAATCAATTGAATATTTATATATAATTTAATAGAAATTCACTAATTATATATATACAGGTTGCTGTTGGGCCATTTGGGTAAAGGTTAATGGGTTAATAGTGGTTGATACGGCTACTGGCCGGATAACCAAAGCAGATTGGGCTACTGGCTTTGTGGGCTGAGTAGTAGATTGGGCTACTGGCCTTGTGGGTTGAGTAGTTGGTAATAAAAATCTGTTTGACAAGGCTAATGGCAAGTCAGGTTCAGATTTAATAATTTGTTTTTGTTTATCCTTCTTTCCCCCCGAATTTTTGGAGGAAGTTCCGGATGAACTACTAGGTTTCCTGTCCGCCATGAGGTTCCTGCAAAAATTCTCTGGTTAGGAAATCAGGAATGTAATTATGTTCGCTTTTGATATATTCTATATCAAAATCGAAAATACTTAAAATAGATTGTCATCGAGCAAAAATTTGCTTAGCAGCTATATTTTGACATCTTTGGTCAAAACATCCTTGGCTGATTTACAGTCAACCCGCACAAGGAACTTTTGATATATATATATCAAGTATATCCGTCAATCATAATGGCCCAAATTCATGACAATCAGATGGCGGCTTAAAATTGAAAATTTTTTTTGTGAGGTACTGAAAACAGTAGCCTTACAATGCTATTTTTATTTTTTGTATGTCATATATATACCATAACTTTTAATCAATAAAGCCATGAACAATGATGCAAAAAATTGAACACTAAATTTGATAAAAATTAGTAGTTTAATTATACATGAATTTTATCGGGTTCTAAATTCATATACGATAGGCTCTGATACCACATGTAAGAAATTTTAATGATTCGTATAAGAAATTTAAAACATCTAAATTATAAGATTTAGAACATACATGTATGAGATATGATACTTGATTTCCGAATTTATTTCTTGAAAGGGCAAAATTTTCCTCTCCTTCTTCAAAGTAATAGGCGGCTCTTAATGGGACAAGCCAATATAGGGTTATGAAGTGGAGAGGGGACCTAGCCTACTATTTATAATGAAATCTAATGGACTTTTCCATTATAGCCACAATTATATTAAGGCATGTACTTAATCGCCTCAACCACATCAATTAAAAGATGTACATGAGCTTATCAAAATAGATCACTTAATAATATTAGGCTCATCTCATTGGACCATAAATTCAGCCCGTTTTTTATAAACTAAAATTAACTATCAATTAATGACAGTCCAATGTTGGAAAAAATTCCAACATGATTGTCCATACCAGATGAGGTTAAACCAAGGAACCTTAGGAGATGAAGACGAAATAGATTTCGAAGCAGACTTGGCAGAGTAGATACTATCAAAAGTGGATGATATTAGTTAATTTACATACATTAATATAGAAGTTTCCATGGCATCAACTTATAGGTGCGACTCAACTTAGCCAAAGGAGAGTTTCCACGAGTATAAGGTAGCGTTAGATAATGTTTTTCAAGTATTTTAATTTTTAAACTTGTAAATACTTATTTAATGCATTATTTATTTTGTATGTTGTCTTTTTTAATTTGTTTTCCAGGCTTACTTCTTTTCTCTACCAGCCTTTTCACTAGTCGTCACCCAACCCTCATTGACAATTGGGTTCCTTTTGGTGGGGCTTTTGGTGAGATGGGTGACAACCACGTTGATTCTGNTCATTGGACTATAAATTTAGCCCGTTTTTTATAAACTAAAATTAACTATCAATTAATGACAGTCCAATGTTGGAAAAAATTCCAACATGATTGTCCATACCAGATGAGGTTAAACCAAGGAACCTTAGGAGATGAAGACGAAATAGATTTCGAAGCAGACTTGGCAGAGTAGATACTATCAAAAGTGGATGATATTAGTTAATTTACATACATTAATATAGAAGTTTCCATGGCATCAACTTATAGGTGCGACTCAACTTAGCCAAAGGAGAGTTTCCACGAGTATAAGGTAGCGTTAGATAATGTTTTTCAAGTATTTTAATTTTTAAACTTGTAAATACTTATTTAATGCATTATTTATTTTGTATGTTGTCTTTTTTAATTTGTTTTCCAGGCTTACTTCTTTTCTCTACCAGCCTTTTCACTAGTCGTCACCCAACCCTCATTGACAATTGGGTTCCTTTTGGTGGGGCTTTTGGTGAGATGGGTGACAACCACGTTGATTCTGCAAGATCATATTTATAATTTTTTTTTGGTTAAGTACATTTTTATGATTTATCGCTTATATTTAATCTTTGTCGTTCTAACATGAACCAATCTCCATTCTAAAGTGGATAATTTGTTCAAGTGATTTAGGACTTTTTGGACATGAAGATATTATAGTAATCAATCTTTCAATTTCCCTTGTGCAACTTGATGATACCAAAAATTACGCAAGACTAAGGTTGGACTTATTAGTTTAGACATCTTAGCTCATGATCATTAGCTTGGGAGGTGCAGGTCAGGAATCATCATCGACGTGACCCGTGCACATGGTCACAATAATAGTTCGCATCTCGAAAAAAGCTACGNAAGGCTAATGGCAAGTCAGGTTCAGATTTAATAATTTGTTTTTGTTTATCCTTCTTTCCCCCCGAATTTTTGGAGGAAGTTCCGGATGAACTACTAGGTTTCCTGTCCGCCATGAGGTTCCTGCAAAAATTCTCTGGTTAGGAAATCAGGAATGTAATTATGTTCGCTTTTGATATATTCTATATCAAAATCGAAAATACTTAAAATAGATTGTCATCGAGCAAAAATTTGCTTAGCAGCTATATTTTGACATCTTTGGTCAAAACATCCTTGGCTGATTTACAGTCAACCCGCACAAGGAACTTTTGATATATATATATCAAGTATATCCGTCAATCATAATGGCCCAAATTCATGACAATCAGATGGCGGCTTAAAATTGAAAATTTTTTTTGTGAGGTACTGAAAACAGTAGCCTTACAATGCTATTTTTATTTTTTGTATGTCATATATATACCATAACTTTTAATCAATAAAGCCATGAACAATGATGCAAAAAATTGAACACTAAATTTGATAAAAATTAGCAGTTTAATTATACATGAATTTTTATCGGATTCTAAATTCATATACGATAGGCTCTGATACCACATGTAAGAAATTTTAATGATTCGTATATGAAATTTAAAACACCTAAATTATAAGATTTAGAACATACATGTATGAGATATGATACTTGATTTCCGAATTTATTTCTTGAAAGGGCAAAATTTTCCTCTCCTTCTTCAAAGTAATAGGCGGCTCTTAATGGGACAAGCCAATATAGGGTTATGAAGTGGAGAGGGGACCTAGCCTACTATTTATAATGAAATCTAATGGACTTTTCCATTATAGCCACAATTATATTAAGGTATGTACTTAACCGCCTCAACCACATCAATTAAAAGATGTACATGAGCTTATCAAAATAGATCACTTAATAATATTAGGCTCATCTCATTGGACCATAAATTCAGCCCGTTTTTTATAAACTAAAATTAACTATCAATTAATGACAGTCCAATGTTGGAAAAAATTCCAACATGATTGTCCATACCAGATGAGGTTAAACCAAGGAACCTTAGGAGATGAAGACGAAATAGATTTCGAAGCAGACTTGGCAGAGTAGATACTATCAAAAGTGGATGATATTAGTTAATTTACATACATTAATATAGAAGTTTCCATGGCATCAACTTATAGGTGCGACTCAACTTAGCCAAAGGAGAGTTTCCACGAGTATAAGGTAGCGTTAGATAATGTTTTTCAAGTATTTTAATTTTTAAACTTGTAAATACTTATTTAATGCATTATTTATTTTGTATGTTGTCTTTTTTAATTTGTTTTCCAGGCTTACTTCTTTTCTCTACCAGCCTTTTCACTAGTCGTCACCCAACCCTCATTGACAATTGGGTTCCTTTTGGTGGGGCTTTTGGTGAGATGGGTGACAACCACGTTGATTCTGCAAGATCATATTTATAATTTTTTTTTGGTTAAGTACATTTTTATGATTTATCGCTTATATTTAATCTTTGTCGTTCTAACATGAACCAATCTCCATTCTAAAGTGGATAATTTGTTCAAGTGATTTAGGACTTTTTGGACATGAAGATATTATAGTAATCAATCTTTCAATTTCCCTTGTGCAACTTGATGATACCAAAAATTACGCAAGACTAAGGTTGGACTTATTAGTTTAGACATCTTAGCTCATGATCATTAGCTTGGGAGGTGCAGGTCAGGAATCATCATCGACGTGACCCGTGCACATGGTCACAATAATAGTTCGCATCTCGAAAAAAGCTACGTCACACCCAGAGAATATAACTTCTAACGGCCAAATATTTTGTCATATGGGTCATAATAGCCCCAAGGGGATCACGTTGATTATGCAAGGATCGCATTGGTTATGGGAGGATTGCAGAGATCACACAAGACAACTATATACTATATANGCAGAGATCACGCAAGACAACTATATACTATAAATGGGGATCAAATCCCTTGCATTGTAATCAAGCAAGCATATGTGCTATTAATCTTGTGTAATTATGTAACCTTCTTCTCCCAAGTAATAGAAAACTCCCAAGGAGTAAAAGACTCTATAATTCACAAAAATTAACATTGATTGTGGACACGAAAAAATTAAGCACCGGAAATGAATACACATTAATTTTAAAGTCTAAACTATATTTGTAACACACCCACATTTCGCATACATGCTCAAAAATCAACTTAATAGAATTTACAAACCTGTGTAATTAAAAGAAATGTTTGTGTCTGAAGGCATTATGTCATGCTAAACAAAAAATCACCAACAATAAATAAAATTAATTTTTCTTTGTTCCTTCAAAAAAATTGGACAAAGTTTCCTCTAAAACATGACCCCAAGTGAATATCAACCAATAATAATAAACCCGTGCCTGAAGACACTATAGAATATAAAAAATCGTTCATGACACTCCTCAAAACAAAATGTTCAATACTTTATATGTTCATATCGTTGGTAAATGATACCTATTGCATAACTAATCTCAACAGTAAATTCTTTTTTTTTTCGGTAAGTAATAGTAAATTGTTTAATACATTGATTAAATATAGAGTTTCTAGCAGATTAAAATCTTACAATACTTGCATAGTCTTCAGAGGTGAGAGTGAAATAACGCAATAGTTAGAATGATAACAACATTAGCCCTTGTCATCACTACCTTGATTGAAGTTTTGTCAGTTGGCATGCATTTCATTGGAACAATCTACATGAAAGAAATAGATAAAAAAATTAATATNACATGAAAGAAATAGACAAAAAAATTAATATGAGAGATGTGATGACCAACAAAGCATAACATTTTCACAAAACTAAATAAACATGAATATAACGTGTATGCCCTTATCCGTCCCAAATCACCCATATTGATGCACCAAAATTCCTCAACCATGAGGCTAGACAAAGATTACATAGCAGTAGCAAGAGCTCCAAAGCAATTTCCATGACCTAAATATTTCCATCTTACAAATGACCTACTTCCATAAACATTATCATTTGAGTTCTTTTCATTGAAGCAATACAACAAACAACTTGTAATCATATTGAAAACAATTTGAAAAATAATTATTTCAATTGCTATAAATACTTGCTTTTCTCTAACCAGTTGCACTTGAAGAGAAGAGGTAATGAGAAACAATTTTTAGATTCTACATACTTGATGTATACATCAGACCAACTGACTTTTACCAATCTACAAACATACCATGGGAGCAACCAAAACCACCATGATAAACGCAACAAACAACACTAATGGCAAAAGGAATGAAAAAATTCTAATGCATGATGTTACATGGAAATACTAAAAATATTCTAGAAACCATAATTTCCTAAAAAATTCTATCCAAAGCAGCCAGCTTGAAATTCCAGCTGAAAAACTCATACATGTTAGCTGATAACAAATGCCCAACTGCTGTGTTGAACAGTCACATGTATAGTGACATACAGTCGCAGCATTCCAGCTGAGCAAAATGGTCCAGCTGCACTGTAATAACTGAGAAGTAACATCTGGTAAGAGGAGAGCAACTGTTGTCTTGAAGAGTTGAGGACAGTGGCTGAACAGTGACTGTTCATGCTGCTGCATCCAGCAGGGAGAAGAAGAACTATTCAACAATTGGCTAGCAGGGAGGTGAACAAATCAAGTAATTTATGAATTTAAAGACATCGTGCAATGCAAAATCAAGTACTAATCATGTAATTATTTTTTTATTACACCATTTTAAATCAATCTAAATTCTCAATTAATATACAAAAATGACAAAATTTACTTTAAAAACATCTATAAAAAAAAGAGGGAATTAAAAGCAGCTCATTAACATAAAAGAAAGAGGGAATTAAAACATAATTATTTGGAAGCAAAAATTCCATCCAATTTGATTCTCTTTATTTTTTTGTCAATTTAATAGATTACTAACCCTTAAAATCTCAAACCATAAACACCATATCCCCTTCACCCGCAACTAATTCTTGAACTCTCTTTCTCCATAACTAAAACCATCAAAGAAATTGATGCCATGACAGTTCTCTCAAGACACCAAACATTTAACTAACATAAAAAGAATTCCAACCCATCTATAGCCTATAGCAACAATATTCATGAACAAAAACACAATTCAAACAGTCAAACATATATATGTTCATCTGTTCACGGGTTTTGGGTATGTAATCAAACAGGACAATCAGGCAAACAGTCACTCTAGTCAATGATGTCACCATTTCACCTTGAGTTGTTATGAGGCTGATAGGAACCAATTAGATTGTCCGTTACAATCCCTTTTTTGCAAAGATAAAGTTGAATAGGTACCTATACATTGCAATCACCTACTCCCACTATTGAATAAATAAGAGAGAGTTGCTATGGACCTTCTAAGAAACTGTGTTATTGAGTAATGAACATGGAGGACCAAGAAAGAACAAATTAAAAAAAAGTATATAGAAGTAATTCAAAAGCAACTTACAGGCCAAACATGTTGAATAGGTACCAACCAATTTTGTATCAGTAACAACTCCATTCGACATGCCCAAGGACAAACAAACACACATATAAGCTCCATTCCAAACAGCTAATATTTATTTTCTTTCGTTTCTAAATGAAATTAGCAAACCAAACATGCACAGTGTATAGTTTTAAGTTCAAGAGCATATCATATCTACAATTTCAATCTAAATCAATCAACAAACACTTAAACCAAACTATGTAGATCAAAATTTTACACCAAATAGCTTGTAAGGAAAAAATAAGCCTCTTGATAAAAAAATTGGTTTTAAAATGGAGAGAAATTATTCAAAATCCTTTGTCCCAAATTTGAAAGCTATAAAGCATGGCGAGAAATTATTCAAAATAGCAAGACCTAAATTAAAATAGGAGTAATGTAAGAATCAAACCTTGGACCTTCATAAGTCCATCGTTGCAACACCATGATTGCCATATTTGCAACATCCATTGATATCATAAAAGTCATCCCGTGTAACAAACACAATTTTCTTCAAGCAATCACCAAATTAAAATCTCTCTTAGCATGAGGTGGTGCTAGATCAGATCTTCAATAGCTTCACACAACTATTACAAACAAATAATTATCACTATGAAACATGAAAACCCCAACATAAAATGGCAAAAAAAAGAAAAAAAAAAACTAAATCTAAATGCCCTAAACCTCTTTTTGCCTGGAAACAGTGTCAATATCAGAGGAATGAGAACTACAAAACAAAAAAACCCATATCAATTTCGGTCAGATTAGATCAGATCCAAATCATCAACATGAGATGAAGAAAGGTTGGATCAGGATCATGGGTATGAAATGATCTATAAAAATGACGATGATAATGAATCAAGGACTTAGGTGAACCACATTTGGACCAGAGTTGGTTGCAAACCTCATCGGATGGATGCTTGGATGGAAGCTATGATGAGAAAGCTAGAGAGAGAGAGAGAGAGGGGGGGTACCTGGGTGACGACAGAGAGACGGAGACAGGGCAAAGGCTTGATCTGTTTCTTGTGTGTGTGTGTGAGAGAGAGAGAGTGAGTCGTGAGTGAAAGAGAGAGACGTTGTTGCCGCTGGCTTGGGAAGGAGAGAGCACGCCTGTCTTTGCCTTGGATTGTGTGTGGAATGGGCAGGATTTAGTTTTTGAGTGAAATGTATTGTGAGCCTTTGGATTAGAGACCTTGATTTGAGACCATTGGATGTTGAAGCTGCCCTGTTTTATATTATAGATCTTTGTCGTTCTAACATCAACCAATCTCCATTCTAAAGTGGACAATTTGTTCAAGTGATTTAGGATTTTTTGGACACGAAGATATTATAGTAATCAATCTTTCAATTTCCCTTGTGCAAATTGATGATACCAAAAATTACGCAAGACTAAGGCTGGACTTATTAGTTTAGACATCTTAGCTAGTGATCATTAGCTTGGCAGGTGCAGGTCTGGAATCATCACCGATGTGACCCACGCACATGGTCACGGCAATAGTTCGCATCTCGAAAAAGGCTACGTCACACCCAGAGAATATAACCTCTAACGGCCAAATATTTTTGTCATATGGGTCATAATAGCCCCAAGGGGATCACGTTGATTATGCAAGGATCGCATTGGTTATGAGAGGATTGCAAAGATCACGCAAGACAACTATATACTGTAAATGGGGATCAAATCCCTTGCATTGTAATCAAGCAAGCATATGTGCCATTAATCTTGTGTAATTATGTAACCTTCTTCTCCCAAGTAATAGAAAACTCCCAAGGAGTAAGAGACTCTAATAGAGTGGACTAGTCAAGTTTCCAAGATGGTGAATTTTTATAAATTCCTAATCTGCTGGTCTCTGTTCTGAGCTAATTAACTTCAGAATCCATTGTTCAAACCTTAAGAGTCTAGAAGTTCTAATTGGATATCTCAATAAACCTCATCAGCATCCTTAACAACCGCACATAACACACCATCACAAATAATTTATTTTGAGGTAGGAATAAATTTCACCTTATGAATCATTCGCTCGGTGAAAAGAATTACAAGTAATGGCCGAGTATTGGAAATGATTACAAAGATGTTGAATCATAAATGTTGTGAGAGGCACAGTATTTTCCATCAAGACCAAAAATGGCCTTGTGAACAGAAGCACAATGGAAGAGAAGAGTGACATATAGCTCTTTCTAGTGAAACTGCAAACTAATATCATGTCAAAAAAGAAGTTGCAAACACTTTTCATATAGCAGACAAAGGAGAGTCTCAGTAAATTGATTTACTGAAATCCAAAACAGCTTGAACTCTCTTCATCCGTGTATTGATAGTGAAACTAAATCTTTACACTAAATATTTAGTATAGGAATTTCAAAAGGATCAATTATGTCTGGGAAAAGTATAGGAATGAAGATATGGTAACAATAAGGATATAGGGGACAGTCTATATAGGAGGAACTGAAATATAGATGGGTATATATATAGGAGCTCTACTGCTGCCTCCCTTTCTGTTTCATCCTGCAACCTAATTGGTCTGGAAGTACCATGGCATGGCAACGAGATTCAACACAGGACCTGATGTTCTAATACGTAGAGACAAAGCTACGAAAAAAAATCAGAAAAAGTGACACAATAAACCCCCCAAAGAGAGGACATGATATATTTATATTTGACACAATAAACCCCCCAAAGTTAAACCTTTGACCTTTAGGATATGAAAATCGTGAGAAAATAAAAAAATGGCCACTAGATTAAACACGTAGTGGTTTATGAAAGATATAACTCTTACATATTTATGGTTTTTTCTAAACAGTACACATGTTTTATCCTTTTTTATTAAACTAACAGACAGATGAAGATTATTTATTAGCATTGTAACACAATCTTTGTTTAACAACTTATGCAAACTTGTAACAACAGTACTTGCCAATATAACAAATTTTATTGGAATATGAGGCCACAATACAGCATGACATCAACTTTTTGCTTTATTTGTCTTACATGTCCAATATTGGAAATACAAGACCTTTCGAGACGACGATAATATTATGTGTAGGAAGGTGATTGTGACAATTATAATTTGGTTTGGTGGCGAATATCGATCGGATATGTGTTAGTTGGTAAGAGAGCATTGTATACTCTTTTAGTGGAGATCAGATTTTGTTAGAGTATGTGTGGCTCATATTTGCTGTGTGCACAATGATAAGGAGGCAGATGCGGGAGCGGAGCCCGCGATTAGTTAGGGGCAACGCTCCCGCGGTACGGTACATGGGTATTTTGTAAATACGTCCGTACTAGGGTTATATAAATACTTAAAATATAACTCTACTTTGAGCAATGAAAAAGAACGACCGCTCGCTCTTGTGGATGTAGGCACATTGCCGAACCACGTAAATCTCTGTGTTATTTTCTCTTGCTTTCTTAATTGTTTGATTCCTTATTATTCACCATAATTGCTGCGCAATCACAACAGATTTATTATCTCAGTAGGATGAAAACTATCCCAAAATGTGTACTCGGTTCTGTTACTGCATGGTACTTTTCCTAGAATACATATTCCTGTTATTATCGATACTTGGCGGCATGGAGCATTTAGGACTGTAATACCTGAAATGTATAGGTGAAATTAGCCAAATATCAATAACAATATAGTTGGAGGTCAATGTGAAAAACATAACAGTTGAGCAAGTGAATTTGAGACATAAGGCAAGGTTGATGTGATCAAAGTGTAATTTTTCCTATATAACATTACACGTACAAATGAGCCGAGCTTTATGTTGAACATAAGCTCAAGCTCAATACATAAGACATATGAGCTGAGTTGAGTTTGAGTGTAGGCAAAATTTTAAAAGAATCGAACTTGAACAAAATATTTGAAATTCAACATGGTCTCGAATATATCCTGAACACTCTTTGCAAATGAACGACCCACGCTCGAATAGCTTGGTGCTCGACTCGATTCAATTCATTAACATCCTATGCACATGAATGGAATTGAAAAACTAAAAAGAATTGGATAAGAGTGTTATGACAAATGTACCAAGATCTGAAAGATTCCCAGATGTAATGCTTGTGGTGTTTATGTAGATAAACTTTGCATCATGCAGATCCTTGTTGAGGTCATCAACCAGTGGCTTAAGCCTTTTGTCGAATAGCTGGACTGCGTTGTTTATCGTATCCACGCATGCAGAACCATTTGTGGCATGTGTAGCCAACTCAGCTGGAATGCAACTTATTTTACCAAGTCCATGAATTGTTATTTTCCTTGCTATTTTCACCACCATATGTTAACACAATATGAATTTCGACATCAAATTAGCAGGTCATGATTGATCAAATTAGCAGGTCATGATTGATTAAAAATAATAGAAAATTCACTGACCCATTGATGT
>CAUOFW020001892.1:219635-234024 GCA_963454935.2 Ilex paraguariensis
TATATATATATATATATATATATATTTTATTATATGACCGGTCCGACAAGTTGACCCAACAGTTGAACCAGTGAACCATTGACTCGGTCTTCTTGCCAGTTTGATGACCAGTCCGATTCTGATACCATTGGGGCTTACTATAAACCCTACTCACTAAATGGAAGGCATTAGTTGTCCACTTTGAAAGACTGTGATTTGGCGAAGAGCCTAAAAACACCTTAGGGGATAGCACAAATAATAGGCATTAAGTAAGACAATCTAAATGGGTCTAATCAGGGTTGATTGGTATTCTACATAAGTTTTGAGTGACAAGGTACGACACAATTCGTTCGTGACCCGCCAACCACTAACTGCAAACTCTTCAGATTTGATAAGCGTAGCATATGTAAGAGTTGAAGAATTTTATACTGACCCTTAGCCCGTTACAATTTTAACTGCAAACACAATTTTAATTTGCCCGTTACACAACTGAATTTCTTGATTGATTTCACGTTGTCCCAAATTTAAATTTCTGTTTTTCTTTTAGAAGGAAATTGTTAACGTGTTGAGGCAAAGTGAGAAAGAACACACAGTTCGGGTGCAAAATAAAACAACTTTTTGTCAAATTTGTGATGAATGTTAATCATTGGGTAGTGTGAAATAACTTTTAGTTGAAAATTCAAAGTGAAAAGCATGATAGTTGAAGAATAATGTAAAAAATGGTGATAACTGAAGGAGTTGAAGTGTAATTTGACCAAAAATGATTCTGGCAAGTCTTTGACCCAACTCTTGTGTATATAGAGGATGTTCGCCCTACCCTGAATTATGATATTTCATCTTCTTATCTGATACTTTGAGGTAAAAAAATTTCTTGGTCTATCTTACCCGATCAAATGTACTATTCCTACTCAAATTTCTTTCAAAACAATTTCGTAGGAAGTCGGGTAAGAAATCGAATAAACACATAATTTTTAGTTATTAATTTTTGGATCATTTTAACAATTTAATTAAATAGTCTACACTAATTAAATAACACAATAATCCAATAACACTAAAGAAAATATAATAAATTCGACAATATATAAACAATTACAATAAAACACAATAAGAAAATCATAAACATCAATACATTATAGATAAAAAAAAGTCATAAACATTAATAAAACATTAGAGTTTCTAGATTTCTGGATTTTAATTTTTAGGGATTAATATATATATATTCAGCATTCCTACCCGATATTTGTGGAATATCAAAAATCTTCCGTTGGCCTACTCGATTCTTTCGGGTAGCCGCTAAGTAGGGTTGGGTTGAGTAAGGTAGGATAAGGTCAGAATTTGCAGTAATCAAAAATTTGAACACTTTTACTTATAATGGCGCCATATATCCATTTTTCTATTTTAACCCTCACTTGACAAAAATCCATTTTTTACATGTTAACATGAACATGAAACAAACCCCGAATGATATAAATTCAAAAATAACACTATCAATTAAAAGAAGAGGTCGGGTAATTTTAGCGGTGAATAACCAGAATTATAAGAAGAAAATGTATAATATTTTATCTGTTTCTTCCTCGATATGTCATTATATGAACAGTTTTGACATTATAATTTGACATGCAACCTGAACATGACACCACACGAGTCCATTCACACCCTTACTTGGGATAGAGATGTAAACAATACCCTCTTTCCCCACACCTAGCACACTGCACACTGCACACTGCACACAGGTATAAAACACACTTGCATTAGTTATTACCTGTGCTTTTGCAGTTTAACTGCATCTTCAAGTTGATCCTACCACCTGTAAGGAAAACAAGATGAATCATTTGTGTGTAATTCTTTTTTCAATAGGTTTTCTATTTAATTTGCCCGTTGCACTATTGAATTTCTTGATTGATTTCATGTTGTCCCAAATTTAAATTTCTGTTTTCTTTTAGAAGGAAATTATTAACGTGTTGAGGCAAAGTAAGAAAGAACACACAGTTCGGGTGCAAAATAAAACAACTTTTTGTCAAATTTGTGATGGATGTTAATCATTGGGTAGTGTGAAATAACTTTTAGTTGAAAATTCAATGTGAAAAGCACGATAATTAAGGAATAATGTAAAAAATGGTTATAACTGAAGTAGTTAAAGTGTAATTTGACCAAAAATGATTCTGGCAAGTCTTTGACCAAACTCTTGTGTATATAGAGGATGCTCACCCTACCTTACATGTAAGAATTATGATATTTCATTTTCTTACTTGATATTTTGAGAAATAATTTTTTCTTGGTCTATCTTACCCGATCAAATGTACTATTTCTACCCTAATTTCTTTCAAAACAATTTCGTAAGAAGTCGGGTAAGAAATCAGGTAAACACATATTTTTTAGTTATTAATTTTTAGATCATATTAACAATTTAATTAAGTAGTCTACACCAATTAAATAACACAATAATCTAATAACACTAAAGAAAATACAATAAATTCGATAATACATAAACAATTACAATAAAACACAACAAGAAAGTCAAAAACATCAATAGATTATAGATAAAAAAGTCATAAACATTAGAGTTTCTAGATTTTTGGATTTTAATTTTTAGGGATTAATATATAATCAGTATTCCTACCCGATTTTTGTGGAATACCAAAAATCTTCCGTTGGCCTACTCGATTCTTTTGAGTAGTCGCTAAATAGGGTCGGGTCAAGTAAGGTAGGATAAGGTCGGAATTTGCGGACAATCAAAAATTTGAACACCCTTACTCATAATGGGGGCAGATATCCATTTTTTCTGTTTTAGCCCATACTTGACAAAAATCCATTTTTAACATTTTAACATGAACATAAAATAAACCCCGGAGGATATAAATTCAAAAATAACACTAGCAATCAGCATGAAGAGGTCGGGAAATTTTAGCGGTGAATAACCAGAATTATAAGAAAAAAAATGTATAATATTTTATTTGTTTCTTCCTCCATATGTCATTATATGAACAGTTTTGACATTATAATTTGACATGCAACCTGAAACATTCACACCCCTACTTGGGATAGAGATGTAAACAATACCCTCTTTACCCACACCTAGCACACTGCACACACAAACACACACACACACAGGTGTAATACACGCTTGCATAAGTTATTACCAGTGCTTTTGCAATTTCGCTGCGAATTCCGGCTCCACCAGATGCATAGTTCACACCTTTAAGGATTTCCGAGCCAATTGTTGTTGCAAAGGGTGGAATGAAACTGTCAAAGCCTAAAAGTTCACCTATACAAAGTTAATCATTCGATCAGTATGATAATCATGGTTAGCAACTGCTAAGAATAAACTTCAACAGCTTTTAAGAATTTATGAGTTCATTGACATTGTATTCGTGTTGTTTTGATAGGTAAATAAATTTTATTTTCAAAAAATTTTATATACTAAATGGAACTCAAAACAAGTTACGAGATATACAGTGCAAATCTCATTGAAGAAAAAGCTCATCGCAGCTCTTATTTACAAAGTAAATAACAAATGATATTTATCTTACAACCCGAGAGACTACATGCAACAAAACAAATGGAAGATCACTAAATTAATAGTACAACATTAAAATCATTAGGCACAAATTGTATCTATATGTTAATATAATTAAATTTGGATACTTATTGAAGTGTTGAAGAAATATGCTTGAGGGTTTTTAAATCAGGTGGAGAGAAGTTGAAAAGAGACCAATAATATCAGCTTGGGTTCGACCGTTTGGTGAATCTGCCAGTCGGCCCAACAGGAAAATCAATTCCATACGGTGAGAAATTAACGTATGTCAGAGTCACAAGGGCATTGTTATTGTCATTATCGACTAGTGAGTCTCCGAAAATAAAGTAACAAGGGACTTGTGGTTCGCTACGAACAATGAATGATCGAAAATTCAGCAACATGGATAACATTATGTACATCAGATACCATATCTTAACCCCAAAGGCAATAGATGAAAAAAGAAAATAAGAAAAAAGTTGTATTATGAGAAGATGAGCAGTCCTGTCAATGCGGATTTGGGAGAGGCGGATGTACGCAATATTTTATCTTTGTGTACAGAAAGACTGTTTCCGTGAAGTTATAGTAGTTGAAGATGATGTAAGATAGTGTGTGGATCTCAAGGAACTGGAAGCCAAAAGAGGAATTATGTAGAGGGACAATGAAGATGTAATACGAGAAAAGAAGCATGGCCTAAAAGCACCTGGGTATGAAGCCTAATGGCAGCAATTGGAAAAGGAAGTCTTGCATTATAAAGGGTAAATTATACTTTGACCCCCTAAATTATGGACTCTATTTCACTTTGCCCCTTGAACTAGTGAAGTTTTTACATTACCCCAATTGTAAAGATCTACTATTTTTTTGCACTAAAATTGCTAATGTTTGGGGGCAAAGTAAAAAAAATTACATAGTTCAAAAGGCAAAATAAAATAATTCTCTGTTAAATATTGGAGTGATATAAAACTAATCAAATAGTTGATGATGTAATGTGAAAAACAAGATAGTTAAGGGAAAAATATGAGAAAGGGTCATAGTTTTGGAAGTCAAAGTATAATTTGCCCCATTATACCACTTTGATTTTTTTACCGATTAAAAAAAGTATATAAAAATAGAGTTGATGTAGATCAAGAAGGTTTAGAATTCACAGAATAGAAGAGAAAAAGAAAGAAGATATGGTGGAAGGGGTTTACCTTATCCTTGCAAGGAATCAGTGAAGAAACACATAAATTTCCGTAGAAAATACTCAATTTTTATTTATAATATCTCTAATAAAAATAATTTGAATTACACCTTTATTTATAGGCCAATTTTCCTACTAGAATAAAAACTACTTTCCTACTTAAAATACTAAAAGAGTTTCATAATCAAACTCTTAAATCTCTATCCTACTAAAACTCTATAATAATTTCCTAGTTAAACTTTAATTAATACTCATAATCAAACAAATACTCATTAAATAATAAAATAATACTAAAACAAATAATAAAATTCAATTCTTCAATTTAAGCTCATCCAATCCCTTTTCGATCTCTATCAATTATTCTTGGCTGAAAAAAACTCTTCTCTGAAGAGTTGTTGTAGGAAGAATACTCCAAGAGAATTGACATTAGACGGTGAAACACATCTTCAAACCCGATAGCATAGAAGTAAGATTTCCAGATATCACAATGAGAGGAATTTATATCTCGAATCTTTATAACCTTCACACTTTGTTCCAGATAAAAAAATAGTGAGGATGTTGACGAAAAAGTAGCAACCCCATCTAAAAAATCACGTTTGAAACTTGCTTAACTTCATCTGTAGGAACACCCTTTATAATCGGCTTATCAAGAGCAGTTGTCGTAGGATGAGTATAAGTAGAACTTTTGGTCTCATCAACATTGAATAATTTCAGTTTATCGAGATTCAATCGGATTGGAACTTGTAGTGCTGGAACTTGTGGTGGTGAAACTTGTGGTATAACTAGAGGATTGTGTTCAATCACTTTTTGATTGATAGTTGAAGAGACAAAATTAAAATCTTCACTTGTTTTGGTTTCACAAACTGTAGTGAGCACAAGTTCTCTTAATAAATCGATAGATGCTTGAATTGTATCTAGTCTAGCATTCATAACATTTTGTGAATCAACTTGTGCTTGGAATAAAACCTCCACTTTAGCATTTAATTCGGCGTTAGAAACCATCATAATTAAGAGAAAATTCTGAAATTTTTTGGGGATGATTCTGTAAATTTTTTTGGATATATTTGGGATGTTTCTATAATTTTAAAACTTTTGGAGGGAAGATTCTGTAATTTTTAAAACTTCTGGTAGTGGTTCTGCAACTTCTAAAATTTTTTGGGATATTTTTGTAAGTTTTGCAACAGCTGGGATATTATTGCAATTTTTTTGAATTTGTTGGAAGAGTTTTTTTTTTTTTAAAACTCAACAGCGCTGATGAACAGTACTTGTGAACAGTGCCGATGAACAAAACCGGTGAACAGTTTTTTTTTTTAACTAATAATCGAAGTTGGTTTCTGATACCAAACTGATGTAGATCGAGAAAGTCTAGAATTCACAAAATAGAAAGAGAAAAAGAAAGAAGTTGGGGTGGAAGGGGTTTACCACATCCTCGCAAAGAATCGGTGAATAAATACACAAATCTCTGCAGAAAATACTCAATTTTTATTAATAATCTCTCTAATAAAAATAATTGGGATTACACTTTTATTTATAGGCCAATTTCCCTACTAAAATAAAAACTACTTTCCTACTAAAAATACTAAAAGAGTTTCATAATCAAACTCTCAAATCGCTATCCTACTAAAATTCTATAATAATTTTCTAATTAATACTCTTAATTAAACAAATACTCATTAACTAATAAAATAATACTAAAATAAATAATAAAATTCAATTCTTCGATTTAACTTCGTCCAATCCGTTTTCGACTTCAACACATGCTTAAAGACTTTCTGAGTTATACAATGGTTTTATTGCGTTGTTTCATTTGCTAACAAACCCTGAATTCTATATTGGACAAGTCCTTACAAAAGACAAACCTTGTATTTGTTGAGGTCAATGTTGTAAGGCTACTTAATAAAAAGCGTACATATTCCATCTAAACAATTATACAAGTCTGTTAGAACCATTCCATCAAGGAGGCTATTTAGTTTTTTTTTTCTTTAAATGTTCTTGCTTTGTCACAATAATTTGGAGGACTAGATTTGCGGATTTTCTCTTTCGGTCAATGATAAACCTTACTTACCTCAAAAAAAATTGTCATTACAACTTTTTTCTTGAAATTTTGTCAATATTTAGGGATGATAGGCATAAAATAGTAGAATGATTGAAAAGGAAGACCACACGGGAGAAACTCTTTAAGAAAATAAGCACCCTAAGAACAGGAGTTAAAGAGGTTTGTTAGGAGAATCTCCCAGTTATTTTTACAGGATAAATACACTTTTAATCCTTAAAAACATACTTTCGTTATCATTCTGGGGTATTATCTTCTAATTGCACCGAGTTAATCCCGAATATATGACACGTAGTTTTAAGTGTTCTTTATCTTAGATAATCCATAACGGAATTTTGGTCATATAAGCATCGGGTGAGACAATGGCCAAGGACATTTACGTGTCCATCAACGTTGTGCAAGGGCGGAGCCAGAAAAATCATTTTTGGGTAGGCAACAAACATTTTAATCAGGTTTTAATTTTTTTTCTCAAAATTTACAAAAGTAAGATAATAAATTTAATTTTTTGATTATGTTACTTTTAGTACTTCAAAATTTCCTTAAAGACAAAATGCAAAAATTAGGTAAACATAGTGTATAAACTTAAAACAAAATAAAAAATTAATTACAAGCCTTTTGGTTAAAAAATAATTCATGTCATTTGAAAGCATTTAGCCTCACCGAATTTTCTCAATGTAAACATTCAAAATCAAGCACTCAACAATATTCACAATTGATTAAGAATCAAATAATACAATATTGAAGATGGAAGGAAAATATTTTCAAATTATAATGAAGATATTTGCGATTTCAAGAATCAAAGAGACCCATGATGGGTTACGCTATAACTATAGGCAGAGTTTAAAAAGTCTTTAAACACATTATTGTAATACCAACTTAAATACAATAATTTTAAGAAAAAAGAATTATACATGAAATTGGATCAATAATAATACCGTAAATAAATAAATAGTAGACTGAATCAAAAAACGTGAATAAGTTAACAATGAAAGCTCCAAAAAGTATAAATAAATAGAAAATGGGCTCATTCCCATATGTGTCATGACCTTTACGGGTGGGCACTACAGCATCATGGGTGGGCAATGACAAGAGAATTTTCAGGGTGGGCCAGTATCCCCTCTGGGCCTGTACTGGCTTCGCCCGTGACGTTGTGCTACCCTTTTTGTATGACATGCATTACGAACAAGTTCAATGAGCAATTTGCACAAGATGACGACGAGGTCACGAATAAAATGGAAGTCAAATCTTTTGGTGATAATGATTGGAACTCAAAGATATTTTAGTGCTAAAGTTGCATGGCTCTCATATCTCCACCTGCATATGAAGTTGCTGTCATTGAACAGTCTATGTTGATAGTAATGAAATGTCTTTATTTAATTATCGAGAAAAGTATATGTTGATTATTCTAACATTTTAGTATGCAAAAATGGGGACATCAACATATCATCATTTGGAGCCGTGGTAGGATTATCTAGGCGTAAATTTATGATCGGTCATGAAATATTATAATCGATCATAATTTTTTTACGTAGATATAACTTTTCTTTTATGAGTTATAATTTAAAATTTAAAAGTCATAATTTTCATGATCAATTATAATATTTTAAGTTTGATCATATTTTTTAAAAGTTGTAATTTATATCTTAAAAAGTTGTAATATGGCCTTAATAGTTGTAGATTTCTTCAATCTAATCGGCACTACTAGATCACCTATCTTGCATAGATTGGGACATACTTGGGTATGGTAGAGCATTTAAGTTTACAGAGATGTTATTGTTAGAATGACAGTCTAAAGATTCGTTGGCAACACGTATAGTTGAATATAAAAAAAAAAATTATTCGTTAACTGTTAATCCTAAAAATCGGAATTAGAGTTTATCATTGACAAGTAGAACAACACAAGTGAAAACTGTACAGCAAATTCAATGGATCTCACGATCTTCTACCATATGTTTTTCAACGCCAAAATCTGAATGCAATATGGGCTACAATGTTCCAAATTCTCTCTCTCTCTCTCTCTCTCTTCTAAACGTGAAGGTAAAGGTGCGATTGAGGAAAGTAGAAAATGCGTATATTTATCTGCTACAGTAGAGATTCTAAGGAGAAATACGGGTCGGTCTTTCAATGGATTTAGGAATCCTCCTATGTCTAACCCATTACAAACATCCTACGCTCTATTAATAACATGTTAGTCTACTAAAATTTTATTATTGATCTCTCAGACCTTATTTCAAAATTATATTTCGAGCTCTTCATTATTATATGCTTAATAATATTCCCACATTTAAGATTATAGATGTTCGTTAATTAATTAAATTATTAAAAATTATATTTAATTAATTTTTTTTATCCTTGAGATCTTACCACTCAACTTATTTGTCATGTTAGATAAATAAATCTACCAATGGGGTTTGATAGGAACAAAATTTATGAACTTCATCAAAAAGACATCATCAACCTATTTAAATACTGGTACGTGATTTCTTTTAATATTAATTTCTACCATATAAATAATCCATCTCCTAATTCAACAAGTTTATTGACTTAAATATAAATCTCGCTATTTAATGAATTAAAGTAACAATTATCATATACACGTGTCCATTAAATATAACATAATTAAAAGCTTAAGCGATCATAACAACCATAAAATATTTATTTTTTTATTTAGTCAGTAAAAAGATAGTTACCTCAATAACGGTCATATTTAATATACAAAGTATACTAGTGTAACAATTCAAAACATTAGACAATCTCATGTAGTAAAGACAGACTATGCCAGAAGATTGCATTACAATTCTACTGATGATGTGTCCAATTCAATCTAAAATTATGAATATTTACTCATACCATACAAGAATTTGATAATTTGATGTTTTATATATAAACCAAACTCTACGTACCAAATTGGGCCTTTAAAGTTATAACATTTTCTAGTAGGATCTCCTCACTTCAAAATTCCTAGTTTGAATTTCACTAGTTTAGGAATGACTGAAACAACTTAATATGTTAACTTATTGAGTATTTCATTCCAGTCCATTAAATAACATTACTTAAAATTGCAGAACATATTGAAAAGAAAAAAAAAATCTCACGTTACTTGACTCAATTCCTCAACAAAGCCTTAACGCCAACTATTTAAGAGATTATAATCTCGATAGTAATCGATTCAACTCATCAGCAAAAGTATATATATATATATATATATATATATATACTCATGCAGTTACATTTAAATTGTCTTACTTGTGTTAAGTTTCTTCCATTTTAATTTAGTAAATTAGTGTTTAAAGTTTTGTCTATCCTTGTCACCCAGCCTTTGTCTCCCGAGAAAGAATAGTCGATCATTCCCATTTTGTAAGTCCTTGTGTAGGCAGTTTGAGGGAAAACAGACAGGTTCTGAGGGAATCAGTATGTTAGGGGGTATATACAATGAATTCAAAATTTAAACAAAAATTTATAAAATTAAAAAATTAGACTTAACCATGAGTAGATTATTTAGATCTAACTCTATGGCTAGCTCATCTAGATCTTCATTAGGTACTATACCTAATATAGTAAATAANAGGTATGTACAATGAATTCAAAATTTAAACAAAAATTTATAAAATTAAAAAATTAGACTTAACCATGAGTAGATTATTTAGATCTAACTCTATGGCTAGCTCATCTAGATCTTCATTAGGTACTATACCTAATATAGTAAATAAAGAAGAACATGAGTTTGGAGAAACAAGAGTAGATTGGACTGGTTGGAATATCTCAAAGGTATCCCACCAAGATATCTACAAAACTAGTTGACTCCTTAAAGCCTTTAATGAAGAATTACAGGTAAAAACTATTGAACAAGTTTGTCCTCTCTTTAAGGATGAATAAAGTTGTCAACTGTTGAGTCCCAAAACCCTTAAGAAACATAGGAAAAAAGGATATAAGTTTATTCACCTTAGTTTAGTACAAGTAGCTATTAAACCATTAACTCAACAAGGCAAGAATTTAGTAGCCTTGTTAACATTAAGAGATGCTAGGTTCCTTGAATACGAACTCAGTATCATTGGAATCATGGAAACAGGTCTTCATAAAGGACCAGTTTATTTCAATTGTTTCCCTGACTTCACCTTAAGTTTAGGATGCAAAAATACTCCCTTAGCTTTAACCTTAGGAATAAAGCTANCAGGTAATAAATTAGAAAAACCTCTAATTCAACTACCTGAGGATCGAGGTAAACTAGGCATAAAAGACAGTCAAAACATTGAGAAAATTGAAAAGATTATTTCTAAAATGAAGCAGAAAGAACCAGCTTCTCAAAAGAAAGAATCTACTTCTCAAGTAACTGTCATCAACCAAACTTCTAGTAATTCAAAAAAAGATGACTCAGTAAGTTCATCTGATTCTGAACTAAGTAAATTAGGAGAACAGTTTGGTGATACACAGATTAACAAATTGACTTTTTCAAATGTTNAAGCCCCTAAGCATATCCTATGGAAGGATGTAACGCTCCCAGAGTCTTGGATAGTAAAAAATGAAAACCATGATAAAGACAGTAAAAATACAACCACTGACTTAGAGAGCATCCACCANCAACCAGTATCAGTAGGAATTGGTACACCAGACCAACACCTCCTGATCTTCAATTCGAAGAAAATAATATTAGTAATCAGTTTTCTGTTCAAGCTAACAAACTCTATGAATGGAACATAGATGGTTTAAGTGAACAATAAATTCTGAATAAGATCAATCATATGTCTATGGTTATCAACAGTTACGTAACAAATCTTGACCAAGAAGAACCTGAGATAGTTGACATTATCACTTCAGGATTTACTGGAATGTTACGTAGTTGGTGGGACAATTATCTCACACAAGAAACCAGAGATGAAATCAAGTATGCTGTTGTCAAAGATGATGATGGTATGCCAGTGTTTGATCAAACCCTTGGTAAAGGTAAATTTGATGGTATCAATTCCCTCATTTATACCATTATTAACCATTTTGTTGGAACACCCAGTAATATTGAAGTTAGAATCCATGATCAGCTTAGTAACCTAAGGTGTCCAACACTCAGTGACTTTAGATGGTACAAAGACGTATTCATCTCTAGAGTCATGCTTCGCCTAGATTGCAATAAATCTTTTTGGAAAGAAAAATTTGTTAATAGCCTCCCAAATCTCTTTGCACATAAGATTAGGGATGCACTTAGTAAAGACACAGGGATAATTGAATATGATTCCCTCACCTATGGCAATCTTGTTAGTANATTTACACATAAGATTATGGATGCACTTACTAAAGACACAGGGATAATTGAATATGATTCCCTCACCTATGGCAATCTTGTTAGTACCATCCAAAAGGAAGGTCTTAAGATGTGTATTGACATGAAGCTCAGTAAGCAACTTGCCAATGATAAGAAAAAAGCCAAATATGAAATGAGACATTTTTTTGAACAACATGGTCTCCCTTCAGTAGCACAATCTGTTGCCAGAAAACACAAATCCCATAAACCATATAGTAAAAGCAAAAGTCATTATTCTAGGAATAAAAAGACTTTTAGTAAACCTGATTTTTATGAAAATTCTAGGAAATATTATAAGCATAAAACTTATAAGAAAAAACCTGGAAAACATGCTAGTACATCTAAGTCCAAAAAAGATAAAGATGTTAAATGTTTTAACTGTGGAAAAACAGGTCATATTAGTCCTAATTGCCCAATTAAAAAACAAGTTAAAAAATTAAATTTAGTCCCACAAGAAGAAGAAGAAATTCTTAAAATCTTCAGGCTAAACAATCAGGATACAGAAGGTTCAGACTCCCATAGTAGTTCTGAAACTGAATCTGAGTACCTCTCAGCATCTGACAATCCTAGCGAACCTAACATTAAGATAGGTTGCAAAGATAGTTGTCTCTGTAAGACAATTAATGTAATAACTAAAGAGAATGAAGAAGAAAACGTTCTCATTGAGTTAATCAGTAAAATAGAAGACCCTGAGTTAAAAATCAAATATGTTAAAAAACTCAAAGAACTTCTAATAAAAAATGATGGTAAAAATGCTTCCAGTAGTAAGCAACTTATTAGCTTCAATACAGCTATGGAAAGATTTAGTAAAGAGAAAAAGAAGGAACTCACTTTACAAGATCTTCAAGCTGAAGTTAATAAAATTAAATCTGAAATTAAAGAACTAAAAGCTCAAGACAAAAAATTTGCAGAAGCTTTAANAAAAGATTTAGTAAAAAGAAAAAGAAGGAACTCACTTAACAAGATCTTCAAGCTGAAGTTAATAAAATTAAATCTAAAATTAAAGAACTAAAAGCTCAAGACAAAAAATTTGCAGAAGCTTTAAGTTTTTTACACACAGATAGCTTTGGCGCTACAGAGGATTTTAATCCTAAAAAACAGTCATTAGTTAATGATCAATCTGAGACAGAATCTCAGGATGGAACACAATTACAGCGGATACCTGTAACCTCCACCTCTTTAGTGGAAAATTCAGGTGTAACGAAGCTGTCATCTCATGATGGGTGTTCACAAACTAATGATAGTTACAGAATTAATCTGGTTAACAAGATTAGTTTTCAAAAATAGTATTCTCAAGTACAAATCATCATTAATGATTTTAAACTTGAAACTGTTGTCCTTATTGATACAGGTGCATATGTTAACTGTATTCAAGAAAGAATAATACCAACTAAGTATTATCAAAAGACACTTGAGAAACTTAGTTCAACAAATAGAAGTAAAATGAAAGTTAAATACAAGTTGTCAAATGTTCATATTTGTCAAGACAATGTATATTTTAAAACATCTTTTGTCCTAGTACAAAATATGACTATTGAAGTCATTCTTGGATTACCATTTGTATACTTGTTGTATCCATTTACAACAGATACTAAGGGTGTAACCACTAGGCCATTTGGTCAATCAGTAACTTTCAATTTTATTAGAAAACCNCACTGATGTCATCCTTGGTTTACCATTTGTATACTTGTTGTATCCATTTACAACAGATACTAAGGGTGTAACCACTAGGCCATTTGGTCAATCAGTAACTTTCAATTTTATTAGTAAACCAGAAACTAAGACATTAAGACAACTAAGAGATCACTTAGTCTCTCAGCATCTTAATGCAATCAATCAAAAAGCTCAACAGGTAAAATTTCTCCAAGATGAAATTAACNAAGACCACTCAGTCTCTCAGCATCTTAATGTAATTAATCAGAAAACTCAACAGGTAAAATTTCTCAAAGATGATATTAACCATAAGAGAATTCAAGAACAATTAACAAACCCAATCTTAATTCAAAAGATTGAGCAATTTAGGTTAAAATTGGAAGAAGAAGTATGTTCTAACCTTCCTACAGCTTTTTGGCATAGGAAGAAACATATGGTAAAACTTCCATACATAAAAGGATTTAGTGAGACAAATATTCCTACTAAATNCAGCTTTTTGGCATAGGAAGAAACATATGGTAAAACTTCCATACATAAGAGGATTTAGTGAGACAAATATTTCTACTAAATTCAGACCAATCCAAATGAACCACGAAGTAATGGAAACCTGCAAAAAAGAGATTACCCAATTACTTCATAATGGTATCATTCGGAAATCCAAATCTCCTTGGTCATGTCCAGCTTTCTATGTCATCAAAAATGTAGAATTAGAAAGAG
>CAUOFW020001892.1:234263-245138 GCA_963454935.2 Ilex paraguariensis
GATTTAATCGAAAGACTTAGTAATTCAGTAATCTTTTCTAAATTTGATTTGAAAAGTGGTTACTGGCAGATCCTTATATCTCCAGAAGATAGATATAAGACTGCATTTACAACTCCTTTTGGTCATTATGAATGGAATGTAATGTCCTTTGGATTAAAAAATGCACCTAGTGAATTCCAAAATATCATGAATGAAATTTTCAATGGTATTAGTCATTTTTCTACTGTCTATATAGATGATATACTCATCTTCTCCAGGTCAATAGAAGAACATTAGAAACATCTCCATGCTTTTCTTGAGATAGTTAGGCACAATGGTCTAGTCATCTCAGCTAGTAAAATTAAGTTGTTCCAAACCTCAGTAAGGTTCCTTGGTTACAACATCCAGTACTCAACCATTATTATCATCAGTCGTTCTATCTAATTTGCAGATAAGTTCCCTGATGAGATTTTGGATAAAACCCAGTTACAAAGGTTCTTAGATTCCCTAAATTATGTTTCTGACTTTTATCAGGATCTTAGAAAAACCGTTAAACCTCTGTATGACAGACTCAAAGGAAATCCTCCTCCTTGGACCTCTGTTCATACATCTATTGTTCAACAAGTCAAGAAGTTCATCAAAAGTTTGTCTTGCCTTGGTATTCCTTCCGTTGATTCTTTTAAAATCATCCAAACTGACGCCTCCAACATTGGCTACGGTGGTATCCTCCTTCAAAAACTCACTCCAGACTCTCCAGAATAAATTGTTCGTTTTCACTCTGGTATCTAGAATAATGCACAAAGGAATTATAGTACTATTAAAAAAGAAATTTTATATATTGTCCTGTGTATCTCTAAATTCCAGGATGATATATTAAATCAAAAATTCTTAGTCAGAGTTGATTGTAAATCTGCAAAATATGTTTTGAAAAATGATGTACAAAACATTGCTAGTAAGCAGATTTTTGCTAGATGACAGTCTATCTTAAGTATTTTCGATTTTGATCTCGAATATATTAAAGACAGTAATAACTGCATCCCTGATTTTCTAACCCGTGAATTTTTGTAGGAACATCATGACGGACAGGAAAAATAGTAAGGCTAGTACCTCTTCCAAAGCCGGGAGAGATACTGGAAAAACAAAAACCCAATTACCCTTGCCAAGCCCAGTAGTCTTGTCAAGCCCAATCCAAATTGTTAATCGTTACCAACCTCTTGGTAAACCTAACCCAGTAAGACCAGTGGCCCAGTCTACCTTGGTAGCCCCATCCACTTTTCTTCAAATGGCCCAAAAAGAACCAATTAGTTCTTCAAGCCCACAGTTAGTTGCCCCAAGTCAACTAGTTGTTCCATACCCAACTTCTAAGCCTAAGCCAACTTTTCTAGCCCACACAGGTCCAAAAGCTGAATACACTAAGAAAGGTGAACCCATTACAGTGTTTGTCATTGAACCCATCCATGCTCACCTAAGCAACCCAAAAGATATAGTAAATATTTATTTGGAACCAGGATGGAACTTTATCTCATCTAACCCAGAAAAAACATTTACTTTTTATCAAGATATATTATTCTTTACCCAGTCTATTCATATCAAACCCATATTTGATAGAAATGACCCAAGTAAAGTAATATATCATTCATTATATATTCTAAAATTCATCTCTCTCAAAGAATGGAGATCTTATCTTTTTTTGCTCAAAGATCTCGAGGGATATGAAAAGAAGTTTAATTACTATGATTATATTGAATCATGAAATAAACTTCTCCTCTATCAGGATGAGTCATTAACGCATTCCTGGTTCATTCAATTCGATAAGAATTTCAAAAGCCAAATTCTTGTCTGGTTTGTACAGTGGTGGCTTCTTCATGGCCCCATACCTGAAATTCTACCTTTGGACCTACAAGATCAGGTCACCTATTTTGCCTCTATTTATAAACCTAGTTATTATGACAGAACTCATTTTTTGAGTCTGTTAATTTTTTTCTTCAGTAAATATAAAATTTCCTGGATTTATAACTGGTCTTGGGAAAGTTGTTCTAACTTTGTTTACAGGCAATCCTATGTAAAATGGTGGCCTAGGTTCCAGCATGATCGCATTATTGCCCAAGTTAAACAGGAGTTTCCAGTAAAGATTCCAGCACCAGTCATAGTATCAACTGTTGCTGCTATCCTTCCAAGTCCATCTCCACCACCGACAAAGGCTATGCCAACCCTCAGGATTTCTACTCCAGAGCAGCCTCAGGCATCTGTACAGCCTCCAAAAGCAAAGCCTAAGCAGAAACAGTCCTCCTCTAAGGACTCTGCTAAAGTTCCAGGCTCCTCCAAGCAGCCTAAACCAAAGTCTTCTGAGCTCCTTGCCATGGCTAAGAAGCTTCTCTAACAAGCAGCCAGTAGTGGTTCGTCTTCACCAGCATCTTCCACAAGCTCTGTCAACCCATATGCCAATATGGATCCAGATGACCAAGACTCATATGCTGATTGTGATGACCTCACCCCTAACCTGGCCTCCCCTCGATTCTTTTCCTTATGCGTGATAACTTCAATCACTACTTTCTTCCTCTCAAAAGAAAGAAAAATTGTCTATTACGTATAATGTCAAGATATCAACTGTTCTTTCGGTCCTTTCCACTAGTAAAGCACCGACTGACCCCACCAATCTGCTTNAATTCTTGCCTGGTTTGCACAGTGGTGGCTTCTTCATGGCCCCATACTTGAAATTCTACCTCTGGACCTACAAGATCAGGTCACCTATTTTGCCTCTATTTATAAACCTAGTTATTATGACAGAACTCATTTTTCGAGTCTGTTAATTTTCTTCAGTAAATATAAAATTCCCTGGATTTACAAATGGTCTTGGAAAATTTGTTCTAACTTTGTTTGCAGGCAATCCTATGTAAAATGGTGGCCCAGGTTCCAGCATGATCGCATTATTGCCCAAGTTAAACAGGAGTTTCCAGTAAAGATTCCAGCACCAGTCATAGTATCAACTGTTGCTGCTATCCTTCCAAGTCCATCTCCACCACCGACAAAGGCTATGCCAACCCTCAGGATTTCTACTCCAGAGCAGCCTCAGGCATCTGTACAGCCTCCAAAAGCAAAGCCTAAGCAGAAACAGTCCTCCTCTAAGGACTCTGCTAAAGTTCCAGGCTCCTCCAAGCAGCCTAAACCAAAGTCTTCTGAGCTCCTTGCCATGGCTAAGAAGCTTCTCTAACAAGCAGCCAGTAGTGGTTCGTCTTCACCAGCATCTTCCACAAGCTCTGTCAACCCATATGCCAATATGGATCCAGATGACCAAGACTCATATGCTGATTGTGATGACCTCACCCCTAACCTGGCCTCCCCTCGATTCTTTTCCTTATGCGTGATAACTTCAATCACTACTTTCTTCCTCTCAAAAGAAAGAAAAATTGTCTATTACGTATAATGTCAAGATATCAACTGTTCTTTCGGTCCTTTCCACTAGTAAAGCANCAACTTTGTTTGCAGGCAATCCTATGTAAAATGGTGGCCCAGGTTCCAGCATGATCACATTATTGCCCAAGTTAAACAGGAGTTTCCAGTAAAGATTCCAGCACCAGTCACAGTATCAACTGTTGCTGCTATCCTTCCAAGTCCATCTCCACCACCGACAAAGGCTATGCCAACCCTCAGGATTTCTACTCCAGAGCAGCCTCAGGCATCTGTACAGCCTCCAAAAGCAAAGCCTAAGCAGAAACAGTCCTCCTCTAAGGACTCTGCTAAAGTTCCAGGCTCCTCCAAGCAGCCTAAACCAAAGTCTTCTGAGCTCCTTGCCATGGCTAAGAAGCTTCTCTAACAAGCAGCCAGTAGTGGTTCGTCTTCACCAGCATCTTCCACAAGCTCTGTCAACCCATATGCCAATATGGATCCAGATGACCAAGACTCATATGCTGATTGTGATGACCTCACCCCTAACCTGGCCTCCCCTCGATTCTTTTCCTTATGCGTGATAACTTCAATCACTACTTTCTTCCTCTCAAAAGAAAGAAAAATTGTCTATTACGTATAATGTCAAGATATCAACTGTTCTTTCGGTCCTTTCCACTAGTAAAGCACCGACTGACCCCACCAATCTGCTTTCTCCACCGAAAGTAGATTCCTTTTGTCTGGAGCAGGAACCCATCTAGCACTCTACACCATTTTTTAAAAAACATCAGGACCCACCTAGTGTCCTATAGTCAAAAGTCACCCAAAGTTAAAGTAATTCACTCTTGATTTTCCATCGAAAGTTGAAGTGAATTGTCTTTACCTTTAGAAAAAGAAAAAGAAGAAATCATTGCAAGAGATTCCCTAAGTAATCTCTACGCCTATAAAATGGTTGCTTCTCTTCAGTTAAAAAAGAGGTTTTTTGAAACCCACACTACACACCAGAGTCACAATTCTCTCCTACCTTCACAAGTAAACCTGTATTCTGAGATCTCTCATAATGATGCAANAAAGAAAGAAAAATTGTCTATTACGTATAATGTCAAGATATCAATTGTTCTTTCGGTCCTTTCCACTAGTAACGCACCGACTGACCCCACCAATCTGTTTTCTCCACCGAAAGTAGATTCTTTTTGTCTGGAGCAGGGACCCATCTAGCACTCTACACCATTTTTTAAAAAACATCAGGACCCACCTAGTGTCCTCTAGTCAAAAGTCACCCAAAGTTAAAGTAATTCACTCTTGATTTTCCATCGAAAGTTGAAGTGAATTGTCTTTACCTTTAGAAAAAGAAAAAGAAGAAATCATTGCAAGAGATTCCCTAAGTAATCTCTACGCCTATAAAATGGTTGCTTCTCTTCAGTTAAAAAAGAGGTTTTTTGAAACCCACACTACACACCAGAGTCACAATTCTCTCCTACCTTCACAAGTAAACCTGTATTCTGAGATCTCTCATAATGATGCAAATGAAGAGACTCTCACCTATTCTCTTTCACTACTAGCCCATTTAGTGCTAGTACTGTAAGTATTTATTTTCTGTAATTTGTATTTACATCTTGTTCATTTAAACAAGAAATTTTATAAAGACAAAACATTATTTTGTCATTTATATTTACATCTTGTGCTTCTCCTAAACTCACATGAATTTCGCATCTTGTTGTATTTTCATGTGAGTTTAAGGAGAAGCACAACATGTAAGTATAAATGTGACAAAATAATGTTTTGTCTTTATAAAAATTCTTGTTTAATTGAACAAGATGTAAATACAAATTNCTTCAGTTAAAAAAGAGGTTTTTTGAAACCCACACTACACACCAGAGTCACAATTCTCTCCTACCTTCACAAGTAAACCTGTATTCTGAGATCTCTCATAATGATGCAAATGAAGAGACTCTCACCTATTCTCTTTCACTACTAGCCCATTTAGTGCTAGTACTGTAAGTATTTATTTTCTGTAATTTGTATTTACATCTTGTTCATTTAAACAAGAAATTTTATAAAGACAAAACATTATTTTTTTCATTTATATTTACATCTTGTGCTTCTCCTAAACTCACATGAATTCCGCATCTTGTTGTATTTTCATGTGAGTTTAAGGAGAAGCACAAGATGTAAGTATAAATGTGACAAAATAATGTTTTGTCTTTATAAAAATTCTTGTTTAATTGAACAAGATGTAAATACAAATTACAGAAAATAAATTCTTACGGTACCAGCACTAAATGGGCGAGTAGTGAAAGAGAATAGGTGAGAGTCTCTTTATTTGCATCATTATAAGAGATCTCAGAATACAGGTTTACTTGTGAAGGTAGGAGAGAATTGTGTCTCTGGTGTGTAGTGTGGGTTTCAAAAAACCTCTTTTTTAACTGAAGAGAAGCAACCATTTTATAGGCGTAGAGATTACTTAGGGAATCTCTTGCAATGATTTCTTCTTTTTTTTTTTCTAAAGTTAAAGACAATTCACTTCAACTTTCGGTGGAAAAGCAAGAGTGAATTACTTTAACTTTGGGTGACTTTTGACTAGAGGACACTAGGTGGGTCCTGATGTTTTTTAAAANTCAGAAAATAAATTCTTATAGTACTAGCACTAAATAGGCTAGTAGTGAAAGAGAATAGGTGAGAGTCTCTTCATTTGCATCATTATAAGAGATCTCAGAATACAGGTTTACTTGTGAAGGTAGGAGAGAATTGTGACTCTGGTGTGTAGTGTGGGTTTCAAAAAACCTCTTTTTTAACTGAAGAGAAGCAACCATTTTATAGGCGTAGAGATTACTTAGGGAATCTCTTGCAATGATTTCTTCTTTTTTTTTCTAAAGGTAAAGACAATTCACTTCAACTTTCGGTGGAAAAGCAAGAGTGAATTACTTTAACTTTGGGTGACTTTTGACTAGAGGACACTAGGTGGGTCCTGATGTTTTTTAAAAAATGGTGCAGAGTGCTAGATGGGTCCCTGCTCCAGACAAAAAGAATCTACTTTCGGTGGAGAAAGCAGATTGGTGGGGTCAGTCGGTGCTTTACTAGTGGAAAGGACCGAAAGAACAATTGATATCTTGACATTATACGTAATAGACAACTTTTCTTTCTTGTGAGAGGAAGAAAGTAGTGATTGAAGCTATCACGCATAAGGAAAAGAATCATGGAGAGGCCAGGTTAGGGGTGAGGTCATCACAATCAGCATATGGGTCTTGGTCATCTGGATCCATATTGGCATATGGGTTGACAGAGCCTGTGGAAGATGCTGGCGAAGACGAACCACTACTGGCTGCTTGTTAGAGAAGTTTCTTAGCCATGGCAAGGAACTCAGAAGACTTTGGTTTAGGCTGCTTGGAGGAGCTTGTAACTTTAGCAGAGTCCTTNGAGGGTGAGGTCATCACAATCAGCATATGGGTCTTGGTCATCTGGATCCATATTGGCATATGGGTTGACAGAGCCTGTGGAAGATGCTGGTGAAGACGAACCACTACTGGCTGCTTGTTAGAGAAGCTTCTTAGCCATGACAAGGAGCTCAGAAGACTTTGGTTTAGGCTGCTTGGAGGAGCTTGTAACTTTAGCAGAGTCCTTAGAGGAGGATTGTTTCTGCTTAGGCTTTTCTTTTGGAGGCTGTACAAATGCCTGAGGCTGCTCTGGAGTAGAAATCCTAAGGGCTGGCATAGCCTTTGTCGGTGGTGGAGTTGGACTTGGAAGGATAGCAGCAACAATTGATATTGTGACTGGTGCTGGAATCTTTACTGGAAACTCCTGTTTAACTTGGGCAATAATGCGNGCTTTTGGAGGCTGTACAGATGCCTGAGGCTGCTCTGGAATAGAAATCCTAAGGGCTGGCATAGCCTTTGTCGGTGGTGGAGTTGGACTTGGAAGGATAACAGCAACAGTTGATACTGTGACTGGTGCTGGAATCTTTACTGGAAACTCCTGTTTAACTTGGGCAATAATGCGATCATGCTGGAACCTGGGCCACCATTTTACATAGGATTGCCTGCAAACAAAGTTAGAATAACTTTCCCAAGACCATTTGTAAATCCAGGGAATTTTATATTTATTGAAGAAAATTAACAGACTCGAAAAATGAGTTTTGTCATAATAACTAGGTTTATAAATAGAGGCAAAATAGGTGACCTGATCTTGTAGGTNGCAAACAAAGTTAGAACAACTTTCCCAAGACCATTTGTAAATCCAGGGAATTTTATATTTACTGAAGAAAATTAACAGACTCGAAAAATGAGTTTTGTCATAATAACTAGGTTTATAAATAGAGGCAAAATAGGTGACCTGATCTTGTAGGTCCAGAGGTAGAATTTCAGGTATGGGGCCATGAAGAAGCCACCACTGTGCAAACCAGGCAGGAATCNCTGTTTAACTTGGGCAATAATGCGATCATGCTGGAACCTGGGCCACCATTTTACATAGGATTGCCTGCAAACAAAGTTAGAACAACTTTCCCAAGACCATTTGTAAATCCAGGGAATTTTATATTTACTGAAGAAAATTAACAGACTCGAAAAATGAGTTTTGTCATAATAACTAAGTTTATAAATAGAGGCAAAATAGGTGACCTGATCTTGTAGGTCCAGAGGTAGAATTTCAGGTATGGGGCCATGAAGAAGCCACCACTGTGCAAACCAGGCAGGAATCTGGCTTTTGAAATTCTTATCGAATTGAATGAACCAGGAATGAGTTAATGACTAATCCTGATAGAGGAGAAGTTTATTCCATGATTCAATGTAATCATAGTAATTAAACTTCTTTTCATATCCCTCGAGATCTTTGAGCAAAAAAGGATAAGATCCCCATTCTTTGAGAGAGATGAATTTTAGAATATATAATGAATGATATATTACTTTACTTGGGTCATTTCTATCAAATATGGGTTTGATATGAATAGACTGGGTAAAGAATAATATATCTTGATAAAAAGTAAATGTTTTTTCTGGGTCAGATGGGATAAAGTTTCATCCTGGTTCCAAATAAATATTTACTATATCTTTTGGGTTGCTTAGGTGAGCATGAATGAGTTCAATGGCAAACACTGTAATGGGTTCACCTTTTTTAGTATAGTCAATTTTTGGGCCTGTGTGGACTATGAAAGTTGGCTTGATTTTAGAAATTGGGGTATAGAACAACTAGTTGACTTGAGACAATTAATTGTGGGCTTGAAGAACTAATTGGTTCTTTTTGGGCCGTTTGAAGAAAAGTGGATGGGGCTACCAAGGTAGACTGGGTCACTGGTCTTACTGGGTTAGGTTTACCAAGAGGTTGGTAATGATTAGCAATTTGGATTGGGTTTGATAAGACTACTGGGCTTGGCAAGGGTAATTGGGTTTTTGTTTTTCCAGTATTTCTCCCGGCTTTGGAAGAGGTACTAGCCTTACTATTTTTCTTGTCCGTCATGATGTTCCTGCAAAAATTCATGGGTTAGGAAATCAGGGATGCAATTATTACTGCCTTCAATATATTCGAGATCAAAATCAAAAATACTTAAGATAGACTGCCATCTGGCAAAAATCTGCTTACCAGCAATGTTTTGTACATCATTTTTCAAAACATATGTTACAGATTTACAATCAACTCTGACTAAGAATTTTTGATTTAATATATCATCCTGGAATTTAGAGATACACATGACAATAGATAAAATTTCTTTTTTAATAGTACTATAATTCCTTTGTGCATTATTCTAGATACCAGAGTGAAAACGAACAATTTATTCTGGAGAGTCTGGAGTGAGCTTTTGAAGGAGGATACCACCGTAGTCAATGTTGGAGGCATCAGTTTGGATGATTTTAAAAGAATCAACAGAAGGAATACCAAGGCAAGGCAAAATTTTGATGAACTTCTTGACTTGTTGAACAATAGATGTATGAACAGAGGTCCAAGGAGGAGGATTTCCTTTGAGTCTATCATACAGAGGTTTAACGATTTTTCTAAGATCCTGATAAAAGTCAGAAACATAATTTAGGGAACCTAAGAACCTTTGTAACTGGATTTTATCCAAAATCTCATCAGGGAACTTATCTGCAAATTAGATAGAACGACTGATGATAATAATGGTTGAGTACTAGATGTTGTAACCAAGGAACCTTACTGAGATTTGGAACAACTTAATTTTACTAGCTGAGATGACTAGACCATTGTGCCTAACTATCTCAAGAAAAGCATGGAGATGTTTCCAATGTTCTTCTATGGACCTGGAGAAGATGAGTATATCATCTATATAGACAATAGAAAAATGACTAATACCATTGAAAATTTCATTCATGATATTTTGGAATTCACTAGGTGCATTTTTTAATCCAAAGGGCATTACATTCCATTCATAATGACCAAAAGGAGTTGTAAATGCAGTCTTATATCTATTTTCTGGAGATATAAGGATTTGCCAGTAACCACTTTTCAAATCAAATTTAGAAAAGATTACTAAATTACTAAGTCTTTTAATTAAATCCTGTTTATTTGGAATTGGGTACCTGATCCATTCCAAAACAGTATTTAATGGTTTGTAATTGATTACTAATCTTGGTACGCCTCTTTCTAATTCTACATTTTTGATGACATAAAAAGCTGGACATGACCAAGGAGATTTGGATTTCCGAATGATACCATTATGAAGTAATTGGGTAATCTCTTTTTTGCAGGTTTCCATTACTTCATGGTTCATTTGGATTGGTCTGGATTTAGTAGGAATATTTGTCTCTCTAAATCCTGTTATGTATGGAAGTTTGACCATATGTTTCTTCCTATGCTAAAAAGTTGTAGGAAGGTTAGAACATACTTCTTCTTTCAATTTTAACCTAAATTGCTCAATTTTTTCAATTAAGATTGGATTTGTTAATTGTTCTTGAATTCTCTTATGGTTAATTTCATCTTTGAGAAATTTTACCTGTTGAGTTTTTTGATTGATTACATTAAGATGCTGAGAGACTGAGTGGTCTCTTAGTTGTCTTAATGTCTTAGTTTCTGGTTTACTAATAAAATTGAAAGTTACTGATTGACCAAATGGTTTAGTGGTCACTCNCGGTATTATTTCTTCTTGAATACAGTTAACATCTGCACCTGTATCAATAAGGGCAGCAGTTTCAAGTTTAAAATCATTAATGATGATTTGTACTTGAGAATACCATTTCTGAAAATTAATCTTGTTAACCAGATTAATTCTGTAACTATCATTAGTTTGTGAACACCCATCGTGAGATGACAGCTTCGTTACACCTGAATTTTCCACTAAAAAGGTGGAGGTTACAGGTATCCGCTGTAATTGTGTTCCATCCTGAGATTCTGTATTAGATTGATCATTAACTAATGGCTGTTTTTCAGGATTAAAATCCTTTGTAGCGCCAAAGCTATCTGTGTGTAAAAAACTTAAAGCTTCTGCAAATTTTTTGTCTTGAGCTTTTAGTTCTTTAATTTCAGATTTAATTTTATTAACTTCAGCTTGAAGATCTTGTAAAGTGAGTT